>BDMB01000036.1:1716964-1955628 GCA_016859785.1 Macrotyloma uniflorum
TTTCAAATTAAAATAAAGATTTTATTTTATTTGGGAATATTTGTCCTCCAACAATTAAAGGGGTATCTTTGATTTTATTTTCTGGACGTTGTGAGACTCTGAACAGAGTAAAAGATTTGATTTCGAATTAAAATAAAGATTTCATTTCATTTGAAATATTTGTCTATTTAATAAGCATATGAGGGCTTTTCAGAAATACACCTGACTGAAACATTCTAAGCAATATTCTTTCTGAAAAGCTTTACACATTTTCTCTGAGTTTCTTGAGCCACGAAATTTCATGTTTTGAAAAGAGAAAATATTTCTTTGTGCTTTAATATTTTATCTTGAGGAAATTCTGAGTAGAGCAAGTGCTACAGTTTGAGATCTTCACTCCAGGTGTTATTTTTCTTGTTTTTGTTCATCTTCTGAGGCTGTTCAGAAGAGGTGGTTTATCTTTCCTTGTGTGATTCAAGGAAAGTGTTTCATTCCTTGTGTGACTCAAGGAAGCTGTTTCATTCCTTGTGGGACTCAAGAAAGGTGTTTCATTCCTTGTGGGACTCAAGGAATGTGTGGTAATCTCTTGTGGGTTTCAAGAGATTGTGAGGTTTATCTTTAATTTTCTATTTTGCATGTTTCACTTGTGATTAGTGGTTGTAAAATTGTGATAAATTAAAGATAGTGAGAGTGGGTGATCATCTCAGGTTGAGGTGATTGAGAACTGGATGTAGGGTCTCTAAAACCCTAAACCCTAAAGGTTTAACCCGAACCAGTATAAATCTCTGGTTTTATCTCTCTCTTTCCCTTATCTTTTTATTTTTTCGTTACGCTATATTAAATATCTGCTAAGACTGATTAATTCAAGAAGGCTAAAATTTGAATTAATTAAGCATTAAAGTTTTAATTTTTATTCCATCAATTTACTCCCTCTCGATGCTACTTGGTATCATAGATATTCTACATAAGTTTTAAAATTTCAAAATGATGAATTCCTTGGTGTGAATGCAAGTTATCCCTTAACTTTTATGAAGATTCCTTAACCTATCCTTTTAATGGCTTAAGGGTTGAATTTGAAGTATGTTAACATAAAAAGCTGTACTAACACCTAAAGTTTTCCCTAGAAAGTTAAAGGTTCTTCAAAAACCAAAAAGCACCCTAATATATATATGTTTTATTCTTCTTTTTCTGTTACATCCACATTCAATCTATGTACTCACATGTTATGCATTACATTTTCTGTAAGCATCATTGAATGGGCTTTGGGCATTTTCATTTTATTCAATTGTATTTTTTTTTGTTTAACATTCAATTCAAAATTTATTGTTTTAATATTGTGTTAATTTTTTTGTCAAAATTAAGTATATATAACAGACAATAAAATGTTTTTAATAAATTATAATTACATATCTTATGAAATATTGAATAATTTTGTAGTTCTAGATGGATAATAGAAACATTTATTTTAATAATTTTTAAAAAATATTTAACCATATATTTAAATAAAATTTATATGTATTGATAAGAGAGTTTTTATATTTTCCTCCAATAAGAAGTTTCTATTTATATTAGAAAAAATAGATTATTCATTAACAATATAAAACTTATTTAATTATAAATTATTATGTAAAATAAATTGTTTGGCTTTTATAATATTGTAAAAGTTATCTAATAATTATTCCTGATTATTCCACAGAATATAAGATTTTATGGTAACAAGATATTATATATTAAGTTCGTTAAATTTTATAATAATTAATGAAAAAATAGATTTACTATACTTTCGAATTAATGAACATTGTGAAGTTTTTACAAATTTAAGTATATATAAAAATTAAATTTTATGTATATACCATTAATTTTTTTTACCAAAAAATATCATTATTAATTATTTTACATGGGTAGGTACATAAAAAAAGTCGCCGACAAAGAAAACTGTAACTAATTATATATTTTGACGGATCTTAGGATTCCAATATTTATTTGGATAGTACAAATCAACTTTTTTTTTATTCTTTCTTGTAATGTTCGAAGCCACAAATATCTCGTGATTTTTAAGTGAGGGTAGTTTATTTTTAAATATTATTAGTTCAATACACAATTTTTCTTAGTAAATTTATAAATAAAGATTAGTTTATATATAAATTTAAAAATAAAATTTATGAGAAATTATATAATATATATTAAATTATCTATTATTTAAATTTATGAAAAAATTAATTTGTTTTTTATTAATTTTCCTTATCTAACTTTCTTATTTTCCAAATCTTAATTTCTCAATAAAAGTTTAATAAAAAAATATTATAACTTACATCCAAAAAATATATTTCACATTATAGATTTAAATTCATATAAATTTATTTTTTTAAAAACTAATAAATTTATGAGAAATAAAAGATTGTATTTATAAGAAAAACAGACGAATACATAAATAACGATGTAAAGAATTAGTTACATTAATATTAAATTGACGTAATTTAGTAATAAAAATAAATAATTTTTTATTAAAAATCCACAGAATAAAAATAACTATAAAAAAATAAATTTAAGATTAATAATTTCATTTAAGAAATTAAAGTATATTTAAACCTTAATTATTTCTTTAGAACATGTCCTTTCATAGAAATGACTTTTAAAAATAAATAATTTCCGATTATAGAAGTAGAAAACAAGCTAGACTACGATATTTTTTATTTTATTTTATATTAAGAAAGGCCTAAAAGGGTTTATGCTATTTTACACCAAACCCAACCATGAGATCTTGCATCGTGTTTATTTTGGGACCACCACGTGTCAAGTTGTACAACTTAAGACCTTCACGATTGCTGAATGTGAATGCGAGAAGAGTGTTTAGTCAACACAAACGGGTGAAAACATGATTTGACTCCTATTTTTGCACACAATATACGTGTTTTTTTTTTTTTTCTGTACTCAATTTATAGTATTATATTTTTATTATATTAAATTCAATAAAATCTCACATAATTTATTTATTAATTTATAAAAAATATAAAATAATACTGATTGTTATAATAAAATAAATAATGAATATCATAAATCTAAAAAAAATCTTACTTCCAAAATAATATATTATTTATATAAATTAAAGATAAAATTAAATTAATATATAAAATAAATGTAAATTTTATTTCATTAAACTAATTTTATAAAAATAAATTATAATTTATTTTAACAAATTTGCATTAATTAATTTAATTAATTAATTTATTGAATTATTGAAATCTATTTATATTATGATATTGAAATTTATATTATCGTATCAAACCTTATTAAATTTGTTAGTTGATTCATATTTTAGAATTAGAACTTATGTTATGAATCATCTGTAACTAAAATGTTATTAAATTATTTATAAATAATATTTATATTTAAGTTAAAAGTATCAATATAATTGATATAAAATGGATATATATTTTATTTTATTTAATCGTATAATAAATATGTATAATAAATATATAAAGTGAATATATATTTTATTTTATTGAAATAATTTTATAAGAATTAGACTTAAATTTTATTTTTATGATTAGAAAAAGATATAAAAAAATTTATTCATATTGATGTTGATAAAAAATTATTTATTCATATTAGAAAATGAATTTTTTTTCCTACAGATATATTTGAACATACTTTCATATGCTGAGAAGTTAATTTAGTAGTGATCCCAACACAGAAACTATTTATACGAACTTTTTCATGAGATTAATTCATAACACAAGACAGTAGTTTCTTAACTTATTAAGGAACTCAAGAAACAATAAATAATTGTTTAGTAAAAACAATGATCAATTTTTCAAGACATGTTTTCTCATCGCAATCTATGAACAAAGAAGAAGATAAAGACGACCAAAATTATGCTTGCCATAAACATTTATTTAATGTAGCCTTTATAATTAAGTATTTTAATTGGATATTTAATAGACTTGTTGTGTCAAAATACCTGATATAACAATTGACATGACACGTTTGTGATAGATTTCAACCTTTACCCATGATTAATCATCCACCCACTTTCTATTTTTTTCACCCTATTTTTCCTATTAAATTCATCAACACTATTTCCTCTTCTCCAACCTAACCTTTAATTAGTATTGTTTGGGGGGACAAAATGCCCCACTCCAAAAATTGACCATTTTTCTCCATTTTTCACATGTCACATTAGTTGTCACAAATAGAGTTCATGTCAACACCATGTTAACATAAATGTCAAATTGTGATTTTTGTGAATATTATACATTTTATATCAATTAGGTTAGTGTGTTTATTGAATATTTAACAAAAGATTGGTGAATAGATTGACTTTATAGAAGGAAAGTTAAGCAATTCAATTCATATAATTAAAAGGTTGAATATTTTTTATTAATTAGTCCTTGAATGTTAAAATTAAACCAAAATATTTTTTGTTAATGTTTTCTTAGATATCCTTTGCAATATAAAATGCTAATAGTTTGGTATTATGCGGTCTTTCATCACTATAATCTTTTTCTAAAAAAATATAAAAATTATCAGTTTAAACATGTCTCGATGCACATAAGTATTAAATTAAAGAAACAATTCGTTTGATATTAGGATAGATGTATAATATCCATATTATAATTACACTTTTATTATAAAAATCTATTTTTAGAAATATTTTAGTATAGAATTTTAGTGAAAGATAGTTTTTTTTTATTAAATTTTAAAAAATGATTTATTTTTTTAAAATTTATATATATATATATATAATTATTATTTTTTAAAATAATTTTTTTAGATCCACCCTAAAAAATTTTCATATTCTTTTTAAGAGTGTTAAATTTATAAATATTTAAATTTGTTTAGAGTACTCACATAACACTCATAATATTCTTAATGCAGTGTATTTGTAGATACACTTTAGTAAAAATAAGATGAATTTAGCGTATCGTGAATATTACGTAAAAGTGTCCCAAGTGTTTATAAAGAGTAAAATATTTTTTGTTTGTCTACGATGTGCATTTGAATATTTTTTTTTCCATTTTATACATAAGGTTCTAGAATTTATATGAATTTTTTTGTCTTTAAAAAATGAATTTGCATTAGTATGAATAGGTATTAGAGTTAAAATTTTG
Organism: Macrotyloma uniflorum; assembly: GCA_016859785.1. NCBI lineage: Eukaryota > Viridiplantae > Streptophyta > Magnoliopsida > Fabales > Fabaceae > Macrotyloma > Macrotyloma uniflorum. The sequence goes on from BDMB01000036.1 coordinate 1,722,052, forward strand.
GATGAGAAGATAAATAATCTGTGTTTTGATTTGTGAAATTTGTTCATCAGATTTAAATTCACTTAATTAATTTAAGGCAGTGTTGAAATCGTATAAATTTCATTTAACATTTTATAATTCGTTTAGCAAATTTGAAAGAGTATTGGATTTCCAATTTTGTGAAAAAATAGTTTAATACGTTTTAGATTTTGCTCACTAAATTTGAATCAGTATTAAAGTCCTGATTTTTTTTTTTTAAATTTCGCTCAGTAAAAATTATATAGAAAATAAAAATGTAAGTTTTTTTTAGTATAATCTATTTAGCTATTTTAAATATAAAGTGTTAAGAGATGTGTATTTACATCACCTAGTAATTTTGAGTAGAATTTGATGTTAATTTGTAATTCAAACGTCAAAATATTTCATATTATCTTTTTTATTTTTACTTTTTTATAATAACAATAATATTAATATTAATAACGATGTCTAACTATGTTAACATGAAGTGAATATGTGTGGATATATTATTTATTTCTGGAAATTTATTTATATTTTTAAATAGTATATTATCCACTAAAATAAAATAGTAAAATGAAAATTCAATTAATTTTTTATTTGTATGATTTTGTATAAAAGTAATTTAAATATCAACTGTTAAATTGATTAATTTTAAATTTTAAAAAATTAAGCTGTATAAGTGGACAACTTTGACATCTAACTAATATCAATTGATTCCTTCTTATATTTTTAATTCAAATTAAGTTTTGTAATTTACACTATCTACTAAAATATCAATGTGAATTTTATCGATTTAATCGTAAAATTATAATTATATATAACATTAATTATTTGGGTCAAATTTAAAAAAATATATAAATATTAATAAAAAATGAATAAAATAGTTCATATATTTGTATATATCGATAATCGGACATTAAATAATTTTAATATTATAAACGGTTTAGATCTAATCTATATGAAATGAAAAATTTATTTATATAAAAAAAAGTGATGCGATCCACACATTGTTTAAATTTATTGAATAAAGAAAGTGATTAATTTTTAAAAATAAGACCCGATTAGAAAATGAATGAAGTAAAATTAAAGCTTCACTTATAGTAAATTACTAAAAAATAATCGTTAGAAATTTGCATCCAGAAGAAGCAAAATAAATACGTTGATATTCAAATAATCATTCAGCGTAGTAATTGCGTAATGCTTTTCTTTTTCATGCTCTCACATAACCACTTGACAAGTGAATAATCTGGTTTACCCATAACAACCCTTCAATCCAAATAAGAAAAAATAAAAAAATAAAAATTCAACGAAGCCGATAGTTTCCTTCAACAAGACGGTGACCCTTGCAGAGAGAGAAAGAGCAACGAAAAATATCTATTCCCTTTTGCAATATCAGTGACCGGTAACTGAACCAACCGGTCTTCACCATGAGAGAGAAAATGTTTATATATTCCTTCCCTCTTAAAACCAGTCTCGGTAAAAAGAAAGTGTTTCTTCCCTTCTCACCTCTCTCTCTCTTCCATGGAATCCAATAGTCCGCGACGCTTTCACTTTCTCCGGCGACGATAAACTCATCGCCGGCGAAATGAGTTCGCGTCGCTCTTTTTCCACTCGTTCAGTTAGTTCCTTCCTCTCATTCCTCCTCTCTTTTCCGGTTGCCGGAAAATTTACCCGGCGTCCTCACACACTGAACGAATCGGAAAACTATTCTTCATCTTAACTTTTCTTTTTACTTCTCTCTTTCTTTCTCGCTCGCTTACATTCGATTGTTTTCGATCGGATCCATTTCTTCGCCGGAATCACCGTCGCCGGCGACATGGAATGGTAGTTGAATAAGTCTTCGCTAACGTTAGAAAACCTTAGGAATTATAAAATAGAAAAGCGAAATTTAAGAGTTAGTTCAGTTGTTTAGTTAGTTAACGTCTTTAACCGTATAACTAAATATAAGAGCGACGATGTTAGATCTTAATCTCAATGTGGAGTGGACCGATTCGGCTCGTAACGGCGAATCGCCGTTACTGTTAGAGAAGTTTCCTGAAGGTTCAAGGAACCAAATGGCGGAGTCAGGGACTTCGAATTCCTCCGTGGTGAATGCGGACGGGTCGAGTAACGGCGGCGGCGACGAGGACTCGTGCTCCACACGCGCTGATGACGTGTACACCTTCAATTTCGATATCCTTAAAGTGGAAGGCTCGAACGACGTTGTAACGAAGGAGCTTTTTCCGGTGAGTGGAGAAGTGGCTACATCGTCGTTTTCAGCGAGGAATGGTTTCGTGGATCTCGCGTTCGATCGTGAGGGAGGGAACTGTGAGATGAAGATGCTTCAGCCGCAACCTCCGACTCAGCATCCGGCGAAGAAGAGTAGGAGAGGACCAAGGTCTCGAAGCTCGCAGTACAGAGGGGTTACCTTTTATAGAAGGACGGGAAGATGGGAATCGCATATCTGGTTAGTGAATTTTTGTAGTGATATGAAGTTAGCTTGCTTTGGTTTGGTTTTAGTTGCTTTTCTTCCCCTTTTACCGGGAAGGGAATATAAGTTTGTGTGAAGTTTTATTTTGGTGATTCATGGTTGAATTGGATCTGACTTTTTGTTCTTTGGTCTATTTTTGTAATTATTTGGTGTAGGGATTGCGGGAAACAAGTCTATTTGGGTATGGTTTATTAATTTATACATTTTTGAATTTATGAATTTCGGTGTTTTTAGGGTACACAATTTTTGTACTATTTGAAATCTTATTCTATGGTTTACTATTTTAAGCATCTTTTGACGGAATTGGTATTTGAACTTGTAGGTGGATTTGACACGGCTCATGCTGCTGCTAGGTAGAGCTTTGTGCTTCTTTTGGTTATCTTTGTTATAAATTTGGGTTTGAGAATCGGTCCATTGTTTTTATTTTTATTTTTGAGGATTAGATTCTTGTGTTGGTCAACTGACTTGCGGTTTTCAATATTAGAGCTTATGATCGAGCTGCTATTAAGTTCAGGGGAGTTGATGCTGACATCAATTTCAATCTGAGTGATTATGAGGATGATCTTAAACAGGTTAGAAAACTCAAAAGCACTTGGGGCCATGAAACTAGATGGTGCATATGATTTGATTTTTCACCATTTTCATACTTATGGACAGATGAAGAATTTGTCCAAGGAGGAATTCGTACATATTTTGCGTCGCCAGAGTACTGGTTTCTCTAGAGGAAGTTCTAAGTACCGAGGAGTTACACTACACAAGTGTGGCCGGTGGGAAGCTCGAATGGGACAATTCCTTGGCAAAAAGTGAGGACATACTTTTATATATGAACTTAAGTAGTGATCTACTGTGATTAGTCTAGATATTATGAATTTGAGTACCTATTTGCCTGCAAAACGAATTGATTTCAGCTTAGGTCTTATTGCATCTTTATGCATTTTTCCTTGTTTGGAGAAACATGTCTAAGATGTAAGATGCATGTTTTCAACGAAACGATTGGAAGGTATTTTGGTTATAGAGATTGCGATGCTTTCATGCAGGTATATATATCTTGGATTATTCGACAGCGAAGTAGAAGCTGCAAGGTCCTATTGTTACATGAATTAATTTCTACCTGCACTGAATTTATTACACTGAATTATCAAAACTCATTTGGTTCAATCCAACACGTATCTTCTTTTGATTTTCTGTAAACAGGGCATATGACAAGGCAGCTATCAAATGCAACGGAAGGGAAGCAGTGACCAACTTTGAGCCAAGTACATATGAAGGAGAGATGAACTCTCCCGTCATTAACAAAGGTGATACTCTCATAGCAAGTATCTTTTATTTTTTATATTTGTCTAGTGGATTTCTAAATGAAAAATGTTCTTTTTGTGAAATCTGGTTATATTTTTTTAAAAACAGGTAGTAATCAGAATCTTGATCTCAATTTGGGCATAGCAACCCCAGGACCCGGTCCCAAAGAAAATTGGGAGCAACTTCAATTCCCCTCTGACCCTTACAACACGCACAGTGGAAGAAGTACAATGGTATAATTGAACTTACATATTTATTTATTTTAGGTTTCTTCTAAATTATGTGGATAACATTTTATGTTCTCGAGTTAGGGCTAGCTTGAATACCCTTTCAGTTGAACTTAATGGCTTTTGAATTGACATTGAAAAGTGGGAGAGGAGTGAAAGGAACGAGCTTAGTTTTAATAAAACTCTTCATATCATGAGACCCATTGACGATATGCTTGTCTGGATGCTGAGCTTTTTATAGCCTTTATAGGTTCCCCCAAGTAGCTAATTTCATCCTATTTTCCTTAACTTCATTGATCTTTATAGAACTTTAGGTCTGTGGTATTTTTTACTAAACGTGCAATTTTGTAATCATAATTGGCATGGTTCTCTTTATTTGCAGATGGAAACCAATGTTAATTCAGGAATTGGTAATCCATCTTTGAAAAGACTGGTCGTAAGTGAAGATCGTCCTTCTCTATGGAATGGCATGTCTCCTAGTTTCTTTCCCAATGAGGTAGTCTATCCGGTGTTCATTGCGTGTTTCTTTATTGAGAGTACTTCATTTAAAACATTTATAATTGTTTCCTTGCTAGAGTCTTCAATATCCAATAGAATACTGAAGAATGCTTCACTTATAATATGGTAATTCACGGAAAAAATTGGTGTTTATGTTCAGTATTTACTGATTGATTTATGTGAGCTTTTGGTGTATTTTTTATTAATGGAGACTCAAGGGAATTGTCGGTATTATGTCTATATATATTTCATGTGTTTCATGTTACTTATTCTTTTAACACGATGAATTGGTCCAAAATATGTCTGAAAAGCATTACTTGGAATGGTCAATCTTTGCAATATAATGCATGTTTTTTTTCCCGCTGGTAAGACAAGCACGGAGTATGGTTTGAGTTTGAAAGAAAAGACCATCACAGAATTGTGTGATTTTCACTGGATGGTCCGTTAGATTCATTTTATTCTTGTAACATTATTTGTACATTGAACTTCAAGTGTAAACAGTTATATTGGTGGCAGGCAGTTTTGTATGTGACTCTGTAAGAATGTAAAAGATTGTTAATAATTTAGCAGGAAAAAGCACAGAGAATGAACATGGATCATTCAAAAGGACTCCTCAATTGGGCATGGCAAACACATGGCCATGTCAATGCTACCACAGTACCAACGTTCTCTGCTGCAGCATCATCAGGATTCTCAATTTCAGCTACCTTTCCGTCCACTGCTATCTTTCCAACAAGATCTATGAACTCCATTCCCCAGAGTCTCTGTTTTACTTCTTCTGGCGCCCCTTCCAGCAATGCATCCGAATATTATTACCAGGTTAAGCCCCCACAGGCACCACCATAACCGATCTTGTACTACATTAAAGGCAAACCATAAAAAGTGTTTGCGCTCAAAATTCTTTGTATAATTCAGTAACTGATTGGTGTATACTGAGATTTGACCCCTGATTGCTACCACTTTGCTTAAACTATAATGCCTCATGTTTTGATATATCATCTCTCAAGCAAATTCTATTTTTAGTACACAAGCAAAACTATGTTGCTGTTTTTCTCAAATTTGTTGGGAATCAAAATTCATGGTTTGCTCACCAATCCTGAGATTATGGGCACTAGTTGTGCATCCCAGAAATGGGAGAAACAAAGAGTATTTTTTATTGTCTTCTTTATTCCTTCAATTGTATAAAACAACGGTCAACCTCTTCACCTTGTATGTGATCAGATTTGGGATCTGTTCACCTAGATAGGTTTACACCAGTACTACTTGTTGTCGTTTTCAGAATGACGGTTAAATCATATTCTTGAGGACACCAATGTTACTGTTTTTTTTAACCCGGAGAATGACACAGACCCAAAGGAAAAGAAATGTTTAGAATGGATAAAACACTTTTTCTTTATCTTCATAAATGACCATTAGTTTCGTAGTTGGATGATGGCTATACATACCGACCCATCATATCAAAATGAAAAGGTGGGAAGAAAAAATAGTACTGTATTATGATTAGAGTGAGCCACCCTACAACTTTGTAGCAACGAGGATCCGCATTGTCCAACGAGAATGCCAATAGGTGGCTAAAGTGATATTACACTTGTCAAGTTGACAAGTTACTAAATTAGTAACAGCAGTTTCATTCGAAATTGATATCTACCGCATGAGTGGAGGAACAGGCCAAACCTATGGGGTATGGGGAATTGAACAATGGATGTTACTATTCATATTTTTATACTATATCTGTTTTATTATACCGTCAGAAAAATGAGAAAGTGTCTATTTTCCCGGTCCTACCGGTACAGGTGTTAAGGAGTTTGCAGAGAGGGGAATGTAACTCAAATCTGAACTAAGCCATGGGAGGCAGGTCCATTAGGGCACTTGTCAGATCAGAGTTTTTGTGTGTTTATGGGGTGGGGGACCACCCCTTAATCCCTTCTTCCTCCAGATAACTCCATTCAGATGACAGAGAATACAGGTCCTTTTGAACCATTTTCAAAAATAGCTTCAAGTTACAGTGCTAGCTAGAGAGTTTAAGCCTTGAAGCACCCTTGTTCATTATTGTCCTTCCCGGTAGTTTTGTCAACCCTAGAGATATAGGAAGAGAGAAGATTATCAGTGCACAAATAATATTTGTTTTATATAGTAAAGAGAGAAATAAGAAAAATATGGGTATAGATGATTGATATGTTTATAAAAGAGAAAATAAATAGAGATGTAAATTAAGTATTGTAAAATAATCTAAATTAGTCATTCAATCTTAACCTTTTTTTTTTTCCTTAACTAAAGTAACATGATTGCAATTAATTTAGGTTGTATGTTTTCTTCGGGTAAACAATTGCGGCTCTACTGGTTTGAATTGTTATTGTCAACAGAAATGCGCCTACAAAAATTTAATGCAAGCACATTGTTTATACACGCAATGCAAAAATGTATTTGCTGAGTCTTTTTTTTTTAATTAGATGCATAGTTTAATTTCTTTTTGGGAGAATATAAAAAGGTTAGCAGATAAAATATGATTTATGGTCATTCATATGTGAATGGATATGTTCTCAGTATGGGCATCTATCCAAATGGTGACCTTATTCTCCCACTTCTTCAATCTGTAAGCTATTGCTGCAACTTCTGGCTGCTGGCAACCAAAGCTAACAAATCATGTCATTTTCATAAATGACAAATTCAATTTGCACCACAAGTGTACCTTATTTATATTCATTCAAATTATTTTATTTCATAGTTGTGAGTAAATTCTTAAATTTTGATCAGATTCTTTTATCTTGCTTTTTTGCCTGTAATGGTCTTGAGTAGACTTTTAAGTGGATGCGTTGCATATAGAGTCAATTTTAATAAATTCACACTATCTTCATAATTTCATTTTCTTTTTATTACATCACTTGTTTCATTTATTTTTTATTTTTCATCCTATTTCTTTTTTCTTCCCAAATCCATTTCAAAATAGAATTATTTTGTATTAATATTTTCATATAATAAAACTAGGTGATGGATATGTTCGGATTTCTATATTTAATACAGATTGCATAGTTTGTTTTTTCTTTCTTAAGTCCAAGCTTGAGCTTCTGTACAAAGAACCAGTTAAGAATAATAAGATTTAATGTGATTTTATATTATTAAAAATTATTATCATAAATTTTAAAGTTATTAAACTAGTGTCTGTATAAAAAAAGTATTTTCTATATTTTGTTGAATAAATAATGAACTCAACAACACAAGAACAAGAACAAATAGATTGCAGTGTTAATAAATGTCCACTACGTACTAGTTGATAAAAAAAAATTAAAATGTGTGGCTGGAAGTAAGACACGAAATTGGTTTAGGAATAGAAGGACCACATATTTGGTGGAGGGTATTTGTTTGCCATATTTGTTTGTCTGCAACTAACTCAGTCCTATAATTGTTGGTATTGATGGGAGACAGTTACTTAGTACTACCTTTCATTTACCATTCCCAAGTTTAAATTCCCCAAAAACATACCTTATCTTCATCAAACTTTCTAAAATATTTTTCTTCTATGCAATACATATAACATTCTAATGTTATTATTGTTAAGTATTTACTTTATATATTCAATTCTCATCTATCAATATAATATTTTTTTATTAATAAAAATAAATATATTAATAAAATTAATATTAAAGTACAAAAATAATTATAAACACACAAAAGTGTGCAAATGTGTATTAAAATTAAACAATTAATAATTACCAATATAATATTATGACATTCCAAAAAAGTATTGTTTCCAACTTAAATTTTATAGCATAATTAGGATGGTAAGTATTGCGGGTTTTGATGTTTATTAGTCCGTCACAATTTTGATAAAATGAGACATTTTTACACACAAACATATATTTATTTATTGAAATAAAATACTTTAACACATGCAAAAAAAAAAAACACTACAATCTGTACTCTTCTTTATTACTTGTGTTGTTAGTTTAGGAAAATGATATAAAACAATTCATTAACATTCAATTTTTTAATATTATCTTGTTTAAATATGTTTTTCTAATATAAACTTTCTTAAAAATATTAAATATATATTTTAAAACTTTTTAGTATTTTGAAAAATTTAGATATATATCCATTATCTTATTTTCTCTTATTTTAATAGATGATAAAAATATATCTAAATTTTTAAAAACGTCAAAATCACAACTTTCAAAATATATATTTAAGATATTTTAATAGAATTGATGTAAAAAAAATCAATATTCAAATAAAATAATATTAAAAACTAAATATTATGAAGATATTTTCAATTTTAAAAATATAAATCTATCATTTTCCTATTTTAATATAGTTCAAAGATTTATAAATTGATATTTAAAAAAAATTATAAATTTATAATAATTAGTTTTAAAGTTATATTTAAAATATTTTTCAATACTTTTATCTTATATTATGAATTTCTTTTCTGAATCTTAGATAAATTTTGTCATAAAAAAATAATTTTTTTTATAAATTAAAATTAATTATACATTAAAAATATAAATGTAGAGAAATTGATTAATGTATATGAAGAAGTTCATATTTCTTGTTTTTGTATTAAAAAATTATGGTCTAATAAAGAAGGTTCAAGAAGCATTAGCTAGAAGCTGCAATGCTGTCTCAGACAGGTGGCTGTTCTTAAAGGCTTCACATTATTTTAAAATATTGTCACTTGTAGAAGTAACTATAATATCACTTTCTCTAACCTATCCATTAGCATATAAAATAGAAGAGTATTGATTTATACTTAATTTTTGGATATTTATATAATGCTTACAAACTATTTAATATAATATATTTATATAAAGTTATATTAGTTGAATATAAATATAAAATATTTTATATATTTAATGAATCACAAATATTAAGTAAATTATTCCAGTGTTTATAAAATATTTTTAAAAATAGAATTATTAATGTTTAGTTTTCAAATGAGTAATGAAGAAATAAAAATTGTCAACAAATAAATTTTAAAAAAATTATATATAATTATTTAGTAAAATAGAAATATGTGAGAAATATAAAATAAAAATATTTACAATTATATAATTTAACTTGGTAAAAATAAAAAAAATAAGATAAAATTATAAATAAAAACATATAAAAAATAATATAATAAATTACATATTTTTTAAATATATTTTTTTTCATTTTTACTTTTATGTATATATATATTAATTAGATTTTGATCGTTATTTATCATTTTCCTCTCTGCAATCAAACAAAACATTGTTATTATTAAAAAATAAACAATATCCTAAAAATAATTTGCAAAATTTATTGTAAACATGAAAATATCACCTTCTCTTGTTCACATTTTCGAAAATGAATTTTTAATCTACGAAACAAACTTTTTTTTTTACTCAAACAAACACTTAAAGCAGAGTTTAAAAGATTTGAAAATCTAACTTTTAAAAATAAATAATAAATATTTACTAGTAAATAATTATTGAAACTTTACTAATTATTATATTTTACTATTCAATACTTTCCCCCACCCTTTCAATGATTATGTCTCTGTACTAACAGATAAAATAAGGTAAAGAGATAATTTAAAAAAAAAATGAAAAAAAATTCAAATAATGTTAATTTTGAAGAAATTCAAATTATTTTTTGATAAATTTAAAATTATCAAGTAATAATATTAACATATTTTTTTTACTGAATATATATAATGGTGGTTAAAAATGAGTTGTAAAGAAAAAAAGGAATAAATTATATTGGATAAATGTAGAATCTAATTGGCCAAATATGTTCAGACATCAGATATTGACCCAGTTTAAGATTTGGCCCAAGTAAACATCATAAGCCCAATAACTATGATCAAGTTATAAGTAATTTTAAGAATATTAATTAAAATTTTATTAAAAATTACAAAACTTAATAAGTTTCACATCTTATTTAATTTTAACAAAATTAATATATAAACACTTAAATTTTGTTTCACAAATCACATCACATGTCACTATTTCATCTCAAAACAAGTTTTACATTATATAGTTATCACATTATCAATATCTTTTTCATGTGAACCATCATGAGACATAATTTGTAAAATATTATTTAATAATATAGTTTAGATAATATTTATATATATTATAAATAATATAATGTGATAGAAAAAAATATGGAAAGAATTATGAGTGAGTTAGATGTATAAATATAATAAATATTCATATCATTAATTTTTTTTCTCTTGATTTTTTAATTTATTACAAACTTTAACTAATAAAAGATATTAAGAGAAAATGTTTGAGAAAATCTCTATAAACCTCTTTGTTACCTGTGAAATTTTTCTGCAAAGACTACAAAACTGTAAAATTATCTTGTATTCTCGAAGTCTCCTTGCTTGTATATATAACTTGGTAGGTTCAATAATAAGTGAGATTATTAAATAATCCAAAATTATGTGGTGCAGAATGAGACCATTTTCATGCCACATGTTATTAATTTTTTTATAAATTAAAAATAGAGATAAAAATGGAGATTGATAAGGACTCATGAACATATAATAATTCCTCTTCCACTCCCTTGTTTGGAGTCAAATCAAATGAATTATGGCTAAAAGCAACAATAATTCCTTCCCTAAAGATAAGTTAGCGTCAAATAATGGTGCCTAATTTATTTCAGATAGTGCTTAAAAAAAGGTTGACTTTTTATGTTAATTGGTTAAAAATAGAATAATAGAAACTGGACCTCCTTATTAGGATTTTGAATATTCAAACCTTCCCCAAATGGATCTCTTCATTTAGTTATGATTAGTGGGTGAATTTTGTTTGGACTTTAAGAAAAAATAAAATTAATAAAATAATATATATATATATATATATATATTTAATATGTTTGGTCAATTTTTTTATTTAAAAGAAACAACTTTTTATATTTTTAAGAAACAAGTCTTATTTGTTTCTTAAATAAGCAATTATTTTAAGAATTGTGTATTTTATAAACCTTTAAATAAATTTATCCAATAATCTGTTAAATTGTTAATCTTTTAACTCGATTTTAGCTGTAAAAATGGGACAATATATTTACACGTATATTATATAATCTAGAAAATTATGTCACTCTTCTAATTAAATATTTTTTTCATTATTATTATTTAGGTGTGTAATTCACATGATATTTTTTAATTATTTTTAAAAAATATATCTCAATCATCTTAAATTATATTTTTTTTTTATCATTATCTATATTTTTTTAATCCTTTATCTCTTTCAATATATTATCTTATTTTTTTAATCTTTAAATTGAACTTCATTATTTTTCTTTTTATAAAAATTGAATGTAATTAAAAATGACATTATGTCATAATTTAATTTTTTTTATTTAAATCTAAAATATAATTTATATACTTAAATATATTTATTTATTATGATATAATATAAATTTAAAAATACTTATTTATTATAAATTTAATTATGTAAAGATTGAACGTATAATTTACTTATAGTTTTGAATTTAATTAACATATGTAAAAATTTATTAAATCTATTTGTTTCTGACACGATTAATTAACTTCTCACATTATTATTTTAAAATTAAGGGCCTATCTGACTGTGGCATGCTTACAGTTTTTTATTTTCAAATACACATTTCAAAACAAAAATGAATTTAATTCAATTTGAAGTATTTCTTTCCTAATATTAAAGAAACAGCTTCAATTTTCTAGCTCTGTCATGAAAATTCATCTCTTGCATATTGACTCATATATCGCTATCATTACCATTTCATCACTCTCACTACAACCACCTCATCAAACTATTATGACTATATTACCTTTCTAAGTAGATGTTATTCTCATTGTCTGTGACAATACTGATATTACAATAACTATCGTTACTACCCTTTGTAATTAACACCATATTTTTATTACCATCACTTAACTAACACTTCAATCATTCTCACTATACCCATTAGTATCCTAATAATTAATTGGTATAGAAGTTGATAAAATTGTTTAGAGAGACGAGAGTAAATGAGAAAGTAGAAAGTGATTAGTGCTACTCAAAATTTAGAAGTTAATTTTTAAATTAGATAATTAAAAAAAAAAAAAACAATTTGGGAAAATTTAGAACTTATCAAAGCATGTAATTTTAGACTATGCTTACAGGTAAGTGCTTTGGACGCATCAAAACATGTTAATCGGCATCACAAAAATTCAGTAAAGCAAGCAGCTACAATCTGGAGCAATGTGTATGGATCGTCCAAACTTATCAGCAAGAACATCTCTCCCAATCTGTGCGCGTCATTGAAGAAGGATATTGCATACATTGTGGGTTGGTCCTAAGTTTTATAAAAGCTTAAGTCAAACGTAAAGAGAACGATATTGCAATCTCAATAATAGCTTGATTAACATTAAAATCATTCTTTAATTTAAAAGAGAAGAATTTCTAACTTACATAAATTGCATTAAAGAAATTAAAAAATATATTTTATATTAAGTGGTCTTATTTATGTATATTATATTAACTAAAATCTAAGTTAAGAATGATTAATATTAAGGTTATAAAGACAAACTTAACACTCTTCTTTGGAGGGTAAAGGCTATGGGGTACACATTTTGGACAAAGGGAAAGCATCCTACCAAAATGAACACACTGCCACAAGTGACAGACTCGATAAATTATCTGCGACAATTATATGCGACATAACCGATCTCATTCAACACAGCACAAGAATGAATTGTGAACACTTCTTAATAAATACATAACCGACCTCATTCAACAAAAAAACCCCAAATCAGCTCTACAAAACAATAATGTCCCCAACATTATGTTCATACACAAAGGTTTTCAGCTGCTCCAGAGAATGCAGAAAAGCGAATGCTGAATAGAGACTGCTATTAGAGACATGCCCAAAATTAATCATTACAAAGGCATGGGTCACGCCGTCCCTGCTGGTTATATTAGTTCGAAGAACAGTATCAAAATCATAATAACCAAAACACGGGGGAACACAATTTGGGAAAAGAAAACAGTGCATTTTAGAAGCAGCAGACACTTGTCTCGCCGTAAGTATATGAAACGATTATAAGAAAAACATTACGCAGAAAGAAAAGGCAAATTATATTAACTATATAAAAACATTTAATATTAACCATAAGCTGTAACAGAGCGCAGCAGTATTTCATTCACATCACATGGACCTTTCCAGTTAAAAAACGATCTATTTCATACCAAATAGACAGACTCTATGTAAATCCACTTTCAAAAAATTTTGCTTTTACTAGTCGGATCCAACCACTACATCTACCAGCAAGGGTAGATAAAACTAAATGGTAAGTTACAAGCAATAAATAAGACTGATCTAGATTTTGAATCAAGTTTCCATGCTCAGTAATATGAAGGAACACTCAACTATAATCTACCTGCCAGTTTGATCACGTTAGCACTGACAGTTGATATCTTAAAATCCCAAAATAGCTCACTTCAGCCAATCCAGAACTACAAAGAAAAAAGATGAAATGAGTGCACAATCACCAAAAAAGTAAAAATCCATGTCATTCTTGACATTGAAAATATGAAATCCAGTAAAAAATGAATAAATAACTTCTTTTATACAACTCGTTTTGGCACAGGTAGGTGAAGACACTTTCATGAGCATCATGCAAGATAGGCAATGCCACTTAAGCCAATTAATTCATGAAAACAGAGTAAGTTTACTAATTACCAACTGCAGTCATAAATTATACTTTTTGGAGCTTCATCATTAGGTAGCACAATGCCCGCCAGCAAGAATAACTTCCATCATCCTCAGCAACACAAAAAATCGTTTGTCCATTTCCTCTAGGTTTTACCATTTCCAACAATAACAATGACAACATAACTATAGCAAAAGGTCACATCCCAAATGTTCTGTTGTAAAGATCCCCATTTGGCATCCGAAATTTTGAATCATCATATCCTGAGTAAAATTTATTGAACCCAAGTCTTTCATTTCTCAAAAGCTCGGACACACCCAAACCATTTCCACTCTGCACCTCATTCCACCCATCCCATTGCCCATTTGACAAAACTGCATTTGTAGACTGCTGCATAGACAGCTGTTGAAATGGGCCTAGATTACTGACTTGTGATTGATCTAACCTTGAAGAAACAGCATAGGAATCACCAAGTTGAGAAAAAGCGTTCCCAATTTCAGAAAATCTAAGGTTTTGCTGTGGTGTCAGAGATCTTTGCATCAATAATTGTAATCTGGCATCATTTTCAAAGTAATTTAATTGTGGCATGAAATTAGATCGAATATCCATTGCCGGGTTGTTCAGTGCACCTTGAAGTCTCCCTTTGCCAACTGCCAAAATAGCAGGGTCCATATATTCAATGTCCCCAGCACCACCAAGGTTTCCAGCTGAATATGAATTTCTCAAAAGGGAAGAATGGTCTAGCAAAGAATTCCCTGTCAAAAGGATTAAGAGATTAAACAAATTTATTAAAAAAAGGTATGTAGAAAGATAAAAAGAAACCTAACTAACCAGAAATGGAGTCAAAAGCCTGCTCCACTCTCTCATGGGAAGAAAAACCAGGTGGTGGTGGCCTGCTTGGAATGGAAAATCCAGGTGGGGCTGAAACTTGTGCTCTTGAAATGGCTGTAACCATAACAAAACCAAGGTCATTACGTAGATGAATACAAAAAAGTAAGAAACCTGTAATCAATATAACACACTGCCATGCATAAATTCAGAAGGTAAACATGTTGTGCCCAGATATTGCAGACTTAATCATAACTTTTGAACTTTCTAACCCAAAAAAGGGCAATCAAGCAAAACAGAAACAGTTGTTAAGCCATTTTGATACAGCAGACATAATTTTCTTTCAAATCCAGCAATCAATAAATCAATACAATTGAAAATTTAAGTTGTCCAGTTACTTTTCTCACAACATTATTAACAAATTGTTATTCAGTCAAAGACCACACTGAAGAGACACTTTTTACTATTATACACAAATACAATATTGAGATTTTTTAAAGGAACAAATTAGGCTTCCAAGTTCCCTTCCAGCTTGAGACCTTCACTATTTAGTTATTTAATTCTTATAAGGCGAAAAAAATGGCTTTACAATTTTCACAAAATAAGGTTAACAGTAAGCTCAATATGTCAAAATGAGCCTGCAAGTCTGATTATATTTTTTCAAAGAAAATATATTAAATAAATTGAGTTACAGCCATAAGTTATCAAGCTTTTCAGATTGCATGGATACAAACTCAATATTGGCTCATTAGCTTGAGCAGCTTGAGAGTTGAAGACAATTACATCACAAGCCACGAAAATGAACTAATTTCTAAAGTCTTCCAACCTTGTTGAAAAGTCAACACAAAGATACAACCTGTCTCCTTTCCAGATACACAAATGGAAGATCTTCAAAGCGCATTTAAGTAATCAAATACAGCACAGAAATAAGCAGGTTGCAAAAAAAATCATACACAGGCAACAGGAATTCAGAAAATCGAGAAAGCCACAAAATTTACAGCCTAATGTGAAGGAAATGAGAGCAAAAGCAAAATATGCCTAAAATTATAATATTGTGCTGAAGAAATCTTTCAAATACATGTCACAGTAGCAGAGCGAGGAACCATTAAAAAGATATGCCATTAGAAAGAATAAAAGCAATAGTAGGCTGCACAAGAAAGTTATTACTACTCACCTGAAAGCTTATTAGATGAAAAGGAATGACCACTAGCCATATTTTCAGCTTCCTCAAAGTTACTGGTAGGAAATCCATTCGCAATGCCCAACTTATCCATATACAAGTCTCTTTCTGTGAAATTCTGGAAGCCTGTATGGTTTGGCCGTTGATGGCTTACACCATAAGATGCATGTGCATCAAACATTTGGATTTTGGATTCCTCCTGCCTCGCAAACGAGAACCTTGATTGATTGTTACTGTGAACTTTCCAAGAACTAGATTTGTTTAAAGGACCAGACTGGTTATCAGTATTGTCACCCAACAACTTAGCTAAATTATGCGGTGATGTTAGTGAGTCATCCCAGGCATCAAAGTCCATGGACAAAATATTAGAGATTATACTACTTTCACCCTTATCCATAGTAACATCATGTCCAGCATTTACTGCTTCACCAGCTAATCTTTGAATGCTATGTCCATTTCTTTCATCGTTAAGCAGGCCATAAGAGCTGCTACTAACCAATTTCTCCGGGTGGCCATTGCTTAATTTATTAGATGCATGTAATATAGATTCATCAGCAGATACAGAACCTGCATTCATAGCAGTACAATGTTCACCATGCTGCAGAAGACGAGGGCTAGAAAGGTTTGATACATGAAGTAAACTGGTTGACTTTGGCAAATAAGAACGACAGACAATTTCTGGATCCTTGAGTCTTTGATTATCAAAAGATGTTACATCATCATCAAATTCCGCAGCATCTGATACTATTAGAGATTGAGAATCCAATTTCCAATCACACTGTTCCCTAGAATTACAAACCACATTATCTGCCGTAGCTTTACCAGCCACGTTTGTAGTTATTACATCTCTAAATCTGTCAACATTATATTGTGATCCTTTAATTTGAGGAGATTTAATTGAGACATAATCAGTAGGCGGGCTATTAGGTTTGGTTATACCGCAATGTTCAGCATTTCCATCAATGCTAATTGAAGACAACTCAATGGACAAATTCAGAATCTCTTCATTGGTAGCAGGCATTGCTTCCTCAGGACCAGAGTTACAAGACTGTTCAATCATGTTAGTAGAATTTAATGTGTTTGCTGTAGTACAATTGCCATCACTATCTCGGGACAATGGTAGAGAAGCCAACTGGCTGTTCAAATTCACATGAACAGAAGAAACATCAGAGGACGTAGATTTTTCTCCTGCACTAACCAGACTGTCCGCACCATTGTTGTATTGTTTAACAGGTTTCAACAATTCACTTTTCACTCTAGTTGTCATAGTATGACTCCCATCACTTGAGGATGGTCTTTTTGTAACATCAGAAGCCTGAATTGAGCCTGTAACGGCTGCAGAAAATGCTAGTGTGCTGCTGCCTGCATCAGGTTTGGTCTTGGATGGCCCATTTGGATAAGATAGACCTCCAGCAGGGGGCTGACAATTTGTGGCCTGAGTACCCCTGCCAAATGTAAACAACGGTTGGAAACATAATTATCTTTAGACAAGTTCAACCTTCAAAGCCAAATACAAAATCATAACCTACCATGCAGCACTAGCAGGAAGGGTAACATGTCTCTCATAGATTCCATTCGGAGGTGAACCTCTAGCACTGCTAACAGAGTTCTGAGTCACAAATAAAATTAAATGTCAGTTTTTTTATTAGCTCAGAGCATATATACACTTCACGCAGTTCAGCCATTAAAGACCAAAATTTAAAAGAGCTCTAAACATCAATATAGTGAAGGCTAATATGCAAACAAAATGGGGTTATATGGAAGATTAAAAAAAGGTCTTACACTTGAAGGATTTTTCACAATAGGCTTTGCAGAAGTAGTGTTCATATTGTCATCCAGTGGAGAAGGTAATACATTCCCTGACCGCCGTTGCATATTGTTAGTTGAACCAGTGATCTGTTGAACTCGACTTCTTCAAAATATCAAAGTGAGTCAAGATATAATTATAAAAAACACTACATTCAGTACAAGCAATTACAAGTACAGGAAGGCCCGATCTGTAAACACGTTCCAGAATACATCTTTTGTCCAGCGTAATATAATTAAACCAATATCCTTCATTTTAACCAATTAAATAGCTTGAACGCAAAGATCACAAACCTTCCATTTCAGCACAAAAGGGTTTTATTTATCTGAATCACTTAAGCATCATCAAATTATCAGAAAAGTACCTGGTGTATGCTGAAATTATTTCATCTTTAGTAAAGCTATCTTCTTGAGAGCCAATCTCATGCAAATATAGACAATCCGGATTGCTGCAAGGCTGGTCATAGAGATATCTATTCAATTACAAGCACAATTAATTAAGTATAACTTAAAAATTTTGTGTGGACCAGTAATTCTCATACCACATTTCGAAGCCATGCATGACAATATTTTGTGGTTCCAAAACAAGCCCTGAAATGTTAGTTCCAAAAACACAATGTTAAACATCCCATTTAAGACAAGTGTTAATGGAAGCAAATATTTTTACCTTAAAGGTCTACCCTCCAAAACAAATCCATGTACATTTTGAATACAACGAATTGCTTCCTCTTCCTTTGAATAAGTTATATATCTGAAACAAAAATCTTTTATCAGGAACTGTACTCCGTGTGATGACATGAATGGGTGAAAAAAAAAAGATCTCCTATCAACTTGTTCCAACATAGAATAACAAACTCATGAGTTTAGTCTTACTCCCCCAACAAGAAATGGAAGAAAACTTCCATCTCCAAATTTTATTCAGTCATAACTCGTTCTTTTTGGATGTGAAGCAATGTCAAACTACCCATCATTCATATGAGTATCAATGTATCATATAAAGATAATCATTTGTGCTAACATAGCAGCAGGAAATAAATGAAGAAAGATACCCCCATTCTCAATTTTTTAACCGTATACAGATTATGCCTTTTCATGTTTTCCTACTATCAAAGAAAAAGATTGCAGGACATTAAATCTTCTTTTAGCTAGTTACTCCTTCCCTCTTGGGTGAAAAAAAAAATGCTCAATAACCCAAAGCTGTCCAATTCATATCAATGAAAACAAGATTAAACAGTACAGATTCTATTTACAGCGGCCAGCTTATAAATAACAGAAACCCATAATACCATCAGGAAACCAAAAACTTGAAGAGAATATACTTACACACTGCAAGTATCATTTGGAAACTGTTGAATGACACCAGCTGCCGTTCGAGACATTGACACTTTTAAGACCTTCCCATACTGACCAAAATACTCTCTCCGCTGAAGAAGCTATACAAATGGTGATAAAAAGTAAAAATCTACTCTAAGAACTAGACCCAAAAATTCCAACAAAAACGAGAACAAACAAGAATGGCAACATTGAGGTGCCCAAGAGAGTGGAGGAGGTGAAAGTTTTACATCTTCGTCTGCAAGATTGAGAGGCAACCCAACTATGTAAACAAGGTTCCTCTGAATCACTCGGACACTGCTGAGCTGCTTACGCCCATCAGATGATTTAGGCTTTGCCTTATGAGTCTTCATCTTTTTCTCCATATTAACTTCATTCACCAATCTACAGGAAAAATACCATCATAAATGCACAAGAAAAGGTCTAATGTTCCCTCTAACTTGTAAAATAACTAGATCTAAGGAACAAAAACTTTAGTAACTGACATTTTGCTTTGTTCATATCCAACAATAAAAGCTTCAGAGTTACAAATATATATCTTATTGAATTCAATAGACTATTTGTAAGCAAAGTACTAGAAGCATACTCTCCAACATAATCGTCTTGCTAACACATTCTCTACAATAGGTTGAAATTTATTACGAATGAAAAAAAAAAATCATGAGTAGTACTCACATCATTTCATGAGTTCTGATAAAATTCAGCAAGTAATAAAGATTGTGTTGCTACCATTTCTCATTTGCATAAATATTTATACAAATACATTAATGCATATTGAATAAGGAAGTGAAGAAAAAGGGCTTCAGAAACAATGAAACATAAACAATCCTACAGAAATAAAATAGGGCTCACAGAATAACCTCTCACAGTTTGCAGCCATCCCAACAATCTTTTCCTTATCATAAGGAGAACGACATGCAGGGCATCGCCCCTCAGTGTCATCCTTCTCAGCCATGTCCATTATGTGATGCCAGCACCAGACACAGATCTGCAATCAAGGAGATATGAAACTGACATTAATCATAATGAACCTTTGACGCAAAACAGAACGCAGACAGAACCTACATCACATGAACAAGACAATTTCCAACAAATGAAGAAGTGAGGTTTTATTAGGGGTAAAATAATATCAACAGTACTGACTATTATGAGAAATAACCACAAAACTCAGTTAAAATCACAACGTAATAGTTACACTAAATCATTGAACAAATGCTACTTAGGCAAGTTACTGGCTGAATAAAATAAGACAAATAATAAGAACAGCTAAAGGGAAAGAAGAATGATAAACCCTGAAATCGATCAGGAAAAAGGAAAATTTTATGCAAGCCAAGGAACAAGTCACTGACCTACAAAAAATAATTAAAATTTATTAAAAAAAACATAGAAGCAAACCTCATAACCACATTTGCAAGGCTTCAACTGCTGATCTGTCAAATCCATTTCTTCAGCACAGAGAGGACAAGTTCTTTCTCCTTTGTCGCTCATGATTGCCCTGAAGGGGCATAAACCACAAACACTAGTGTAAAAAATAACATAATAAACCATTACATCAAAAACTTAACCCTAAAAGAAGAGAGAAAAAAAAACTTATCCAGCATACTCAATAAACTATTCTGACCCAGATAACAGAAAAAAAATAGCTACGCCACAGCTGGGATACTCAGATTTAATATACAACCGTCGATACAGCAAGTTCACAGTCCATCTAGATTGCAAAGCATTCACTAAAAGAATATTGTGAACAACAACATGCAGGTGAAAAATAGTGCATTCATATGTGAATTTCAACATAAGATGATAGCAATAATAATAATAATTAAAATAATAACAATAGCATCAAGAAATCTAGACACAAATCTAAACAAAAGCCCCACTGTCTTTCGACTCTAGCAACATTTGATTACTCAATAACAACACCAAATCACTTAAAAAAATTATGCATGCATTGAAGTACGGCGCCCAAGACACCACAGATCAACTAAATCATCAACAAGAACAGAGAAAATCTTGTAGATATACAATAATAAAAACCATAAAATTAACAAACCAAAACCCAATAACCCAATATGCAACGAGCGAACCGAACGGAGAACTTCGAATATTAACAAGAACAAGAAAGGGGGTAAAGAACATTGGACGGCGAGAATATTAAACATAATTTGAGAAGCAATTAGGGATCTAAGCAGAAATCGCATTGGAAGGGGAAATTAGGGTTAGAAATTGGGAGTGGATGACTCACAGTGAGATCGAGAAGACAAAACTGTGAGGAGGAGATTGTTTGCGAAATCGATAAGAGGAGAGAGAGAGGGCAAAAAGTTAAGAGGGCAGAGAAAAACCACAGGGTGTCTTTTAAAAGAGAGAGAAGGCCCTGTTTGGATGATGGCGTTTTCGGTTTTTGGCTCTCTATCTCTATCTCTTGCGCGTTGCTGTCATTTGTTCTAATAAATAGCCTCGGATTATTACGTAATTACACAAAATGCCCCTTTTCTTCTTCGTTATATCTCTCCCTTCTGTTTTCTCCAACACACCTAAACTAAACTGGTTACAGTGTTTGAGTTACTAAAGTACCCATATTCCCCCTCCTCCTCCAGCGGTGCATTAGATATGTGCCACGTGGCTACTCTTTTGATCCTACGGATGTGGTTGCCCAACAAGTTTATCATGCAGGACATGGGTGCAAAATTCAAAAGAATTAATTCCATTTTTTAATTAATAGGTCACTTTTCTTGACAACAAAATTCAAATAATAGAAACCAAAAATAGTTTTCGTAATTATTGCTTTTCTTAAAGGAATGTTAGTCATGGTTAAGATTAATATTCTTGAGAACCATACATAGATATATGTGTGTATTTGTATTATATTGTGTTTTGTATGTATTGTTTATACTCATTAATGTACATATGATATTATGTAAAATTAATATCATAATATTAATTTATCTAATGATTTTAAAATTTTAAATTTTGAATTTCTTCTAAAAATTTAAATAAAAAATTAATTTATTTTAGATAGTTAAATTTAAACTAACTACTTAACATAAAATTAATATTTGAATAGATAGAAAAAGTCCGTATTAAATCAGTTAAATAAACCTTATCAAAATTATTATAATAATAATAAAATATACTTATTTTTACACTAATTGAAATCTGAATGTGGTTTAAGATTATAAATATAATATAAATTTTTATTAATATTTATAATTAAAAAAAATCTTTTAAAAAAAATATATATTAGATGTTAATGTGATTTAAAGTGGATTGTTCTCCTTCATACAATTTCGTTACAATTTTGTCGAAAACAAATTGTAATCTCTTCTGTTAGTAATCTTTTATATAATTTTTATTTCAATAAGTTGAATATGCTTATAAATATATAGAAGTAAATTAAAAAAAAATTCCAGGTTATTTTATCTAAGAAGATAAAACATAAATTAGATTATCTCAAATTTAATTTTGTATGAAAAAAGATAACAAGAATGACATTTGTTTAATTTATCTTTTATTATGTGATTAAATATATATTAATTAAATGAAATAAAATTTACTTTTGACTGAACAGAAAATATTAATAAAAAAATTATTTCTCTGAATTAAAGTTGAAATTTTTATTTGTTTTTATGAAAAAATATTCATTCTCATGTATATTTTATATATTTTATCCAATAAGTTAAAAAAATTTCACACTTCATAAAAAAGATCATCTTGTTAAGTAAATAGTTAAATCCAGTAAGAAAATACAAAAATAAATCAATTTAAATTAACATTATTATTATTATTATTATTATTATTATTATTATTATTATTATTATTATTATTATTATTATTAGTATATATATAAAAAAAAAACAGATACACGAAGGCACATACACGTATATCCATACATATATACAAATCATTTATTTGATTTTAATTATATAATAATTAAATATATTGATTAGGTAAATAATTAATTTTGATTTGACAAAAAAATTTAATAAAAATATTTTTTTTTCAATTAAGTATAATTTTTTCTAATTCTTTATATAAAAAAAATATTCCCATGTTTATATTTTGTATATTTTATCATAAAATTTAAGTCTAAATTCTTACTTTAGTAAATAATATCTATCTTCATTTGTTATATTCTTTTCAAAATTTATCTGTTAAAGAAATTAATACATTTAATAAATCATTAATATCAAGAAATATTAAGTAAAAATATATATATATTTCAATTAAAACTCTTAATAACATAGATATTGAATTCGCTTAAATGGTTGATTGCATATATAGAAAATTTTTATTTATGTTTTTGTAAAAGAAATGTGTACATCCATTTACTATGTTATATATATATATATATATATATATATATATATATATATATAAATTATTATACATGTACTTTTAGTTTAAAAAATTAAAATATTTTATTTAGGTGAGAAGATAATAATAAATAGACAAATAATTATTTTCCTGAAAAGTAATTTTAAACATATTTTGCATAAAAAAATTAAAAATAAGACTTGATTTTATTTTTTATATATTTATAAATAAATAAATTTATTTTTTTATTAAAAAATTTGGTTAAAAAGTTAGATTTAAAACAATATATTATTTTTATATAATTTTTTTTATATTTTAGTTCTAAAAGTCTGATTAATCTTTTTCCACTAATAATTTAAAATATAAATATTGAATAAGGAGATTTTGGATTAAATATATTTAATCAATAATATTAATTTTTAAAAATATTATACAATAAAATTAAACATATAAAATTTAAGAGCAAACATTAAATTTAAAATATTTTATTAAAAAAAATAACAATAATAATTTTTATAACTAATCCATAATTTATATATATATTATTATTAAGAAAGTACTATCTATATTTATTAAAATAAATCTTTACAGACATTTTTTTATATCTCAAAAAATTATATATATATATATATATACTTTGAAATATTATTAAAATTCTATTGTTTTTCAAAATATTCTGAAAATAATCACAATATTAAACATACAAGGTACTTAACTTTTTTTTAAAAATAATTTCATGTAATTAAATTTTTAATAAATTTTAAAAATCATTTCATCAATTCAATAAATACACTAGTTACATGGATTTGTATTTATTAGACTTCAAAAATACATACTTTATATAATTTTCATCAATTATCAAACAAATTTAAATCATTAAATACTCAAGTATACCTAATTAAAAAATTGAATTCAAAATTTATCTTTAAATAAAACTACATTATTTAAACGCATTGTGTTAAAATTTGATTTACAATCATATTTTTTACCCAAATAAATATTTGATAAGATAGTTTTTACTGCTTTTATCTACTTCTTTTATGATTACACTTAATTCAATAATAAGATTTTTTATCATTTTTCAACATCTAATATTTGTTTATATGATTTTGATTATTAATAAAAATCTTTATATTTTTTTAATATATTATTTGATTCGATATTTACATTTAATTATCATCTCATACTTATTATATTATTAATCTTATCTAATTTTACAAGTTCAATATCTTCTCACCACATATTAAAATTATTCAATCAAATGATTCAATACCTAACATAACTAATTTAAGTGAATTAAAATATTAAAAATACTAAATATAATATTAACCATGGTTATATAATATTTGTTTATTAATATTCTCTAAAATTATATTTACAATTATTGTTATATGTTTTTTTTTTACTTATCAAACTTACAAATGATAGAGCTTAGGATGTTGTGAAAGGTGACCTAAACCTGCCAATTTTTTTTTAACATACAAATTAAAAAACATATATATATATTAAAGGAAACAACAAGGAAATTTAAATTAAAGGAAACAACAAGGAAATTTAAATTAAATGAAATAAAAAGAAAATATATAAATTAAATGAAAGAGGAATAACTTACAAAAATAATAATTAAGATGGAGAGTCCATTTTATGCTCTAACTACTACTTTAATAAGAAAATTTAAATTAAAGGAAACAATAAGAAAAATTAAATTAAAGGAAATAATAAGAAAATATATAAATTAAAGGGAAGAGGAATAACTTACAAAAATAATAATTAAGATGGGGAGTCCATTTTATGCTCTAACTACTTTTTGAAAAAGTAAAAATCTCAAAAAAAAAAAAAAAATTTTGTTAATAGAAGAATAAGAGAATGAAAAATAATTGAAATGGAATAAAAGGAAAAAAAAAATTCCAAATCAAATGTCACGTCAAATTCACTCTATATTATATCTCTTTTTATTTTCTTGTTAAGACTTAAAAGAAAAAAAATCTAAATCTTTTTTTTAAACACATTACTTAATATATTATTCTCATCACTCAGTTTATACTACAATTATCAATATCCATTTAAATTTAAAATAAATTTTATGATAAAAAAATATACTTATTTTACATCCATGAAATAAAAATATATGCATAAATTATTATTAATTTAAAAATATTATCAAATATATAAAATTATTCTTCAGGACAAAAATCAATTTTTGTATTGTTTCCGTGTTAAGATACAATCATCATACTATCTATAAAACCATAAACTCAAACATTAAGTTAATGTAAACAAAACAAACTAAAATTATATAATTTATAAATTATTTTTCACAATTATTTATCTAAACATATTTAGGTATTAAAACAATCATACACGTACTCAATTACATGCATCCATCACACTTACTCATTCACATATATTTAATATTATAGACAGACTCCTCAAAAAATTTATATATAATTTTTAATATTAGAGGCTAACACCTGACATACGGTTACCGGGTCATAGACACAACCCCTTTAAAGTCTTTTTCACTTCAAGATTGTAATCTCTTTGAAGTCATTTTCACTTCAAGATTGTAATCCCTTCAAAGTAATTTTCATATAAGGATCAATAATCTCTTATAGCAATTGCACGTCAAGGTAATTCCCACACACACCTATCAAAAAACAAATAGCCCCACCCAATGATAAGTGTAAACCTCCATCAACCTCCAATACATGGTACCCCCTCTCTATGAAACTACAATACCATTGAAGTCTATATACTTCTTTCAAAGACATCTATAATTTCATATGTACACTAAAACTATACCAATTAGTACTCTGTAATAACTATATGGCTCACACACAAATAACACATAATCATTCATACAATTTAGTTTCACAAACACATAATTTAATTCACAATTCGTCACAATCTCATAAACACACATTCATCTTAAGCATACAACCATTTCAGACACACAACAATCTCATCTCATTGACATCACCTTCATCTCAATCTCATTGACGTCACTATCATTTCAATCTCATTAGCACCACTGCCATCACAAATTCATTTACATTATTGTTATCACAATTCCTTGTGACCTCAGTCACAATTTACAAAACAAAATTCACATCATTATCATCAATTTCCTTTCACAATTCAATTTGAATCATAATATATCACCAAATCGTACATCACATAACTCAATAGTTTAATTATACAACAAATATCTTATAAAATTTTATCATAATTCACATGTATATATTCTTTTAATATAAATTAGAACATGAATAATTATCCAAAAATAATAAAATTTTGCTTCAGCAAAAATAATTTAAAAAATATTGCGCTCATCTCGCAGCATGACCTTTAATCATAAAAAAATTCATATCTTAATTTTACACATTATTTTCAGGTGAAATAAAAATCATTAATTAGTTATTAATTAACATCCCGACCTAAAACTTGTATGAATGAAAAATATTACAAAAGGGGTTCGTAAATTTAAAGTGAATAAATTTCTTAACAGTTTGACCTTTAATTATGAAAAAAATTGTATCTTGAGTTATAAATATTTTTTTATGTGAAATAAAAGTCATCAATTAGATAATATTTAGTCCTACAATTTTCATGAATATCACTTTTTAAAATTCGAAATAAAAATAAGCCAAATTAAGATCGCAATATTAGAGTAAAACTCAATTCACATTTTCACCTCTAATAATCATATAATTCTCATAAATTTCGCATAAAAACACATAGACACACCAATCACCCAATCAATCGTGAGTAATTTTGCTTGATTAACTTCCTTTATCTCTAATCAAATTTTCCCAAATTTAGATGGATGAAGAATTTATTTACTTTCACGCAATTTCCTCTGGATGTTCTCAAATTTTTAAAGAGATAAGAATTAAATGATTGGAGGGAATTGAGAAAATATTGAAAAAAGTTTAGAAAGATTTAAGAAAATGAGAGTTAAAATTTTTTACAAACAATAGTGAAAAATAAGAAAATTAAGGTTAAATAAATTATTTATAACCTTTCTCTTTAAACAAGTAAGTGAAAATTTTGCGAATACATTATCTTTACACACATATCACACTCAGTTTAATTAATTAAAACTTCAAATTATTTTTTTTATTTAGTTTTAAATTTTAAATTAATTCATTAATTTATATTAGAACAAGACAAGTCCTTGAAACTTTAAATATATTTTTTCGTTAGAAAATATAATAATAACTATGATAACATGATTTAGTTAGTGTTATGTAATACATGAAATAAGTGTTTGAAATTAAATTTATTTTAAAAATTAATAAAAAGTTGTTTCCAATTAATTAAGTGTAGAGATAAAATTTTAAACATTTTATTTAAATTAGAAGATAAAAAAAATGAACAAATAATTATTTAACTAAAAAAATTAACATAAATTTTGCATGAAGGAGTTAATAATGATTATGATAAATTAATTTGATTTTTGTAATCTGGTAAAATATATGGTAATTAAGTAAAGAAATTTTGATTTTAAAGAAAATGGTAAAACAGCTTCTTCTATTTGTATTAATTAAGTGTAATTTTTCTATTTGTATTAATGAAATGTAATTTTTTTCTACTTGATTTTATATGTATAAAAAAATGTTTACTCTCGTAATTAGAAAACAAAACACATATAGTTTAAAATATAATATTTACAATAAAAGTTTATATGATAAGGAAACTAAGAAAACAAATGCTACCAAAATTGTCATAGAATCGGGTATTGTTTACCCGATTAATCAATGTTGATTCATATTATTAAATAAACAATCTAATAATAAGTACATTATGATATAGTCCTGAATAAAATAAAAACACGGTAAATATAACCTAATCAAATTTATTTAAAACACATTATTATACTTTTTTAGGTAGAAAATACCATATTATTTCAACTTTTTGTAGAATAAAATTACTATTTAATTTCCATCCAATTGCATTAAAATTGAAGAAACAATTTAATTTATTGCGAAATGGATTATAATGTCTTTGTATGTTTGACCTATTTCTTAAAGTAGACTAGAAATATCATCTAAAAATATTTATATTAATACTGAAATTTGTGTTGGAATTAAAACTTCCTAATAAATTTAGGTTGCATGTTTTTCAACATTTTATAAAATATTTTTATAACATTTATTATTTTATAAGGTAACTGTTAGTGTTTAATTTTGCAAAGGGTAAATAATCTATTGGTAAGTGCATTAAAAGATGGGTCTTGCATTTTTTTGGACCGTTATGCACAACTGACCCAACCCCATAAATATAAGAAGTGGGGATTTTCTTCCTGCACCCTACATTTTTCTTTCTGCACCTACCATATTTGATAAAAAAAATAAAGTTAAATGTATTTTGGAATGATTATTGACCATCTAAAATTATATAAATAAGCATCATTTACATATTTTTGGAGTGATATTTTAAAAAAAAAAATTTCAGAATTTATAATTTGAAAGGATATTTTTAGAGGTGTCCAAATATAATCTATAATAAAATAAAATACAATTCCAGATTATGAATTTTGAGAGAAGTTAAATATCTTCCAAAAATTATTATTCTGGAATAGTTAGTAAATGAATTCATAACTATCTATCATATTTCGTAAACATAGGCCATTTATATAATTATAATAAGATATTAAAAAAATTAAAATACATATAGTCCAGAATTTTATTTTTCTATATTATAAATGTTAAAAAAAATATTTTGAAAAATGGAAACCTGAGATCCAGTTAAAAAAGGCCCAAGAAGTGAACATTTTCCTCTTTTAAGCTGAAATATAATATACTGGGTTGTGATTTTATCAGTTTTCAGTTTTGTTGTTAATTTATATTTTAATTTTATAAATTTACTAAAAAAAATGCAAATACTTTTAATGCGACTGTGATTAAAGTACATAAAAGAGTAAAATTGAATTAAAAATAAATACCAGAGTTATTTCACTTGTTTTTTCATACTACGTCACATAGAAATACTTAAAATTATAGAAATACTTAAAATTAATTTATACTCAAATTTTAAAAATTAATTTTCATACCAATTAACATTTGCAAATAACACTAACACTCCCTATAATTCAATATAATTAAAAAATAGTAATTTATATAGCGTTTAATTAACATTTAAATTTAAAATATTTCAATTATTTAATGATTTTAAAGCTTTTAGACTTAAAGCATCACAATTAAACTCTTGTTTTATTTTTTTTAATTGAAATATTTTTAGATTTTTTATTATATATACAAAAAATAAAATACTTTTTTATTTTTGATGAAATGAAAAAAAATTTCGATGAAAATGCCATTCTTAAATTTGAATTCATCCATTTTACATGTCCAGTTTAATTTAAGCTTATTTTAAGAATTTGCTTTTTAAGTGAAAATTAATTATTGAATATCTGTGATGATAATATAATACCTACTATAGACTTTCTAGGAAGTGCCGAATTCGATTAAAATAGAAACTTAATTTCAGGATCATCGCCATGCTCATCTGGCATATCTAATGATAGTTTATCTTTCTTAGTTTTATAATAATAAAAATATTTATTGCAAAAATTATTGAATATCAATTATAATTCCTGAAATAGACCATCCATGAAAACCTCATTAAAATAAAGAGTTATTTCAGAATCACCACTATCCTCACCTGGTACCCTCAATGATACCATACCTTTTTTGATGTTATAATATAAAAAAAAATATTTAATGCAAATTTTTCTCGAATATCAACTGTAATTCCTAATAAACAGTCTATAAAAAAATACTTAATTTATGTAAAATAGAAAATGGTTTTAGATAATCTAATCATTCACATGGTTTCTTCAACAAATAAATTATATCTAGCATTTTTTAGTTTTATAATTACATTAATTTGAGTTATATAATTAGATTAATAATTAATAATACATACAATTATTTTGGACAGCAAAAAGTCATGCATGTCCACGTCTGGGAGCAATCACATTGCGTCAGAAAGGAGTGTGGAAGTGGCTATACCTCATGGGTGACATTAATATTGCCCATTATGGAATCTTCTGAAGTGGAACGCGTTCACACTGTGGAGTTTGAATATTTTTTATTAGTTCACCCACGCAAGGCTACTAACTCCATTTATATATTCAATCTTTAATTACGAAAATACCCTCGCACGGAGACTCGCGCTGGACACAAATTTTGAATATCTCTGTTTGTATCTGGAATTAGGTGTAATATTTATTTAGTTTGAAATTAGGTGTAATATTTTTTTATTTAGTTTGAAATTAGGTACGTATGTGAAAGTTTAACAATATTTAATATTAAAAATATGTTTAATTATTAATTTTTTTACTACCAATTATTAGAAAAAATATTAATTTACAGAAAATTATTTACCCTATAAATATATATTTTACTATTTTAAAACATGTTTATTAATAAACAATAACAATGAATTGTTTGTATATATATATATATATATTTTTTTTTTTTTCTTTTCTAGAACTACATCTCAATGCAACAGATTATGCTCTTCTCGTCAATGAGGGTATCTTCGTCATTTCCACCTCAAAATTTTTTAGTCAAAATGACTTATGGCTTAACGCCACGAAATCCGTTCTCACTTTTTCAAAAGCAATAATCCAATCGGGAACCTAATCCTCTACAGTTTCCAAAGAAAACCGCACCCCTTCCACTCACAAATCCAACCATTGCTATTAATAAAAAATAATTCCAAGCATCAATTTATTGTGAAATAAAATAAGTTGGATGGATATGATTAATGCAATCCCAGTTACAACTGCAGAGGATCAAAATCCAAGACCTGGCCTTTTACATCCCTCTCCTTCTTTCTCTTTCTCTCTCTCATCTCCACACTGGTCCGTCATAAAAGCTTTCCTCACCTACCCCTGTAATTCACACGTGTAAATCCATCTCAGCCGTTAATTTCTGAAATCAAGAAAAATCGTACGATCAAAAGAATCGAACGGCTCACAATCACCTACTAGAACTTTCTCCGCTTCTCCCCATTATATCTACCTTCCTCTCTCCCAGCTTTATTACTCACTGAGGCTTGTGCTCTGCTCGTGTCACTCTAGGGTTAACTTTCCATTTCCTCCTCTCAACTTTCAAGGTTCGAAATCTTTTCCGATATGTTTTCGAATCGTTGTTTCTCTTCACGATCCACATTTTAACCGATTAGTTATTCTCTTACATAATTCCTCGCTCATGCGTTTTATCTGTCCGATTTTTCATTTTTGTTCAGAATCATAAGCCATGGGAAAGTCTTACCCAACCGTAAGCGCCGATTACCAGAAGGCCGTTGAGAAGGCCAAGAAGAGGCTCAGAGGCTTCATCGCTGAGAAGAGATGCGCTCCTCTAATGCTCCGTTTGGCGTACGTTCTATCGTTTTGCGTCAGATCATTGTTACTCACGACTCTGGTTTTGTATACTGTCGTTTGACTCGTTTTTGTGCGTTTTTTTTGTGTGTGTAGATGGCACTCTGCTGGTACCTACGACGTGAGCACGAAGACCGGTGGTCCCTTCGGAACCATCAAACACCCTTCCGAACTCGCTCACGGTGCCAACAATGGACTCGATATCGCTGTTAGGCTTTTGGAGCCACTTAAGGCCGAGTTCCCTATCTTGAGCTACGCAGATTTCTACCAGGTGAATATTCATTGTTCAGTTATTTTTTTGTTTCATTCCTTTAGATCTGAGAAATTGTTGTTAAATTTTTTACGTGCGCTTAACGATATTTTTGTGTTAACGCAGTTGGCTGGCGTTGTTGCGGTTGAGGTCACTGGTGGACCTGAAGTTCCTTTCCACCCTGGAAGAGAGGTATAGTATTACATATTTTAGTTGTTTTCAATGCCTTTGTTTATTGTTACTGGTTTTGTATAATTATATGATATTTAATTTATTTATCTGGTAAAATGATATATGATTGGTTTGTTTTTATGCTGAATATACTTTTGCTCATAGTTTTAACTATAGTTGTGCTAGTGCGTGGTGCGTGGTTGTAGTGTGTAGTTTCTATGTCATTGAATCTCGGATCAGATTTCCCTGCGTTCAATTTTATTCATTATTGCATTTAACTGCTTAGAACTCTTTCATGAAGATCATACTGTTCATATTTTATTTCCTTAAATAATTCACACATGTAAAATGCGATCTATTAATTTTCATTCAATGTGACTCAATCTGAGTACAAATTTGACTGCACTGAATTTGTTTTGATGATTGATGAAGTTTACTCGTCGAACCGTAACTTGGGTTGCCAACTCTGACATACTTTTCATATATTTTTTATTTATTACCAAAAAATACACAATTAGTTCTAAAAAAATTGTTTGGATAGTTTATCAAATTGTGGATACTATGCACAATTTTTTTTCTTATATAATTTTGCACTCAAAATTTAAGTAAATTATGGTATTTTGTTTTTGTTTTGGTATTTTTTGTGTGATGGATGTTTTGATCGATTAGGAGGCTAATGGTGCTGTTTTTATCTAATCAGGACAAGCCCCACCCACCACCAGAGGGTCGCTTGCCCGATGCAACCAAGGGTCAGTGCACTGTCTGATTGATTGTTAATTAATTTTTTGTTTATCGTGTTTGTGTTACTTATGGTTCACTTCTTGTTTGTTGCAGGTTCTGATCACTTGAGGGATGTGTTCGGCAAGGCTATGGGTCTTAGTGATCAGGATATTGTTGCTCTATCTGGTGGTCACACACTAGTATGTTATGATTTTTGAACTTGTGTTTTTCTTTTATGTGTTGTCTTAGATACATTGTAAATCACTCTGCTATGATTGTTAGGTACTAATTGAATCACTCTAAATTTGTAGTCTTAGTGGTTTAATTCTAACAGATGTACTTTGCAGGGAGCGGCACACAAGGAGCGTTCTGGATTTGAGGGCCCCTGGACCTCAAACCCTCTTATTTTTGACAACTCATATTTCAAGTGAGTTTTTATAAGTCTGACGCATTACCTTCTCATATATAGACTAGTCTATTCTCTATCTCTTCAATTTAATTTCCATCTAACTAATGATGTCCGAAAATGTTTTAGGGAGTTGTTGAGTGGAGACAAGGAAGGCCTCCTTAAGTTGCCTTCTGACAAGGCACTTTTGTCTGACCCTGTATTCCGCCCTCTTGTTGAAAAATATGCAGCGGTGTGTATAATTCCTTATCCTCTTTTCACATGTCATTGAATGGCAAACATTATTGATGGAATTAATCAAGGCAATTGTGTCTGATCTTGATTTTCTGACGATTTCAGGACGAAGATGCCTTCTTCGCCGATTATGCTGTGGCTCACCAAAAGCTTTCCGAGCTTGGGTAAGTCTTGATATTTCTCTGATTGCTAATCTTTACTTTAGTAATTAAGTTTGGGCTGTGATTGATTTTATGATATTTACCACAGGTTTGCTGAAGCTTAAGCCTTAAACATTTAGTAGGTGGGCAATGAAGATTATGGACATGGTTTTTAATGTCAATGTGGGAATGTATTTTGCTGGACATGATTTCAAGATTGGCAAGTTAGGTTATTTTTCATTGTGGTTGATCCTTTTGTTAAATAATAAAATTGTTAAGAGTTAATTGTTGAACTTATTGGTATTCCTTTTGTCATTGCCGTCTTATAGCTATTGGGATTTCCAATTAATTATAGTGTTTTGTTTGATTGGCGGTCCTTCGTGTTTTACTTGGGTAATATGTGACCACCCAGGTAGTAATTAGACGGATTTTGGGAAATTTTTTTTATCAGAGTTTAAATTATGATTATCTGTCCTTTAAAATACACATAAGAAAAACTTATAATCTTTTGCGAGCAACGCAGTAATCAATGTTTATATTTGTGCTTGATTTAAAATTTGATTAAGTTGGTTTATTATATGTATACATTTTAAATGTATTTAGAAGATTTTATTTCAATTTTGTTATTCATTTTATTAGAGATGCAATGTCATCAGCAATTAATTTAATGGGTTTTGCACAATTGGTGTAAATTTTTGTATTTTACCTTAAATGGTGGAGTTTTGAAAAAATTACATAAATTTTATATTTTACATAAAAAATAACAAAGTTTTATTATATTACTGTAATATGACTTTAATTTTCATTTTCAGATAACTGTTAATATCGAACAACAAATAACAAAGTTTCTTTTTTCTTATTTTACGATTTCAAATAACAAAGTTTTTTTTACTTCTTTGAAATCATGCTTTAATTTTATATCTATAATTATTGTTTTATTTTATCACAGAAAATAGTATATATTTAAATATTATTGTCTATCATGTGATAACCAGAATGAGAAAAAGAAACCCATCTAAAATATTCATTTAGTGTGAAAATGAAGTTTAGTGTAACTTATTCCCATTTTTCATGAAATAATAGTGTATATTTGAAAACAAGAAATTCAATTTAAATATTTCCTAAGATGTTGTTTATTCTAAAAATATATTTACCTATTTTTTAAATCATGTGAAATTTAGTTTTTAATACAATATTAATTTTAAAATTTTTATAATTTAACATTTTCATTTTTTTATTTCACATTTCGTATAGCAACTATAATTTTTAGAGTGAAGTTGCTAATTGTCAACATTCAACTGTACTTGGAAATTAAAAAAAAACAAAGTTTTATCTTCTAAAATTTTAATTTTACAATTAATATTATATTATAAAGTTTAATACTTTTTCATTAAATATTATTTACTTTAAAGTTATTGATTATAATTTATTTTTGTATAAAATAATTGAAATATCTATATAAAGTAAATTTGACAATAAGTTTCTTTTTTTTTTCTTCTTAAAACTAATTGAACTTATTAATTTTTTAAAGATTTAAAATCAAATACAGATATTCTCTTTTTAAGAACCATATATATTAGGTTGAAGGTCTAAACTCGATTAAGTGTTTTTCGTTATACGAAATCTTATTAAAGTCATCTTCCTGTATGTTTTCTTTAGGATATGGTCGATTTATATTTTTAACACGAGAAGTGTTCCGCGAAATTATGTCTTTATTTAAGCATCAAAAGTTAATAAAAGATTGTGCCTTTTCTTAATTATTTATTAAATGTAAATTAATATTAATTTAAATATTATGCTGAGGGCCCAAAAGGATAGAAGGAGTTTCGGGAAGATTTTTCATTGATATAGATTGAAAAGGTTGAATAATAATAACTTCAGTCACTACTTGGAAAATAATCAATGAGATTTTTTTTTCTCAAATCTGGAAGAATTGTTATTAAAGTCCAAATATATAAACTCTTATTTCTAATTATGAATAAAAATTAAATTTAGATTTTAACCATAAGTGATGCCTACAGATTTAAAAAAATTATACTAATAATATATAAAAAAATCATACTATCATTCAATAAATTTGAATATTGATATTTTTTTTTTCTTTTAACGGACATAAGCGGGTATGAGTTGTCTACCAGTTTGTATCCTTTAAATGCCCACCTACACCCAGAACATGTTGCATTATATTTTATGAAATTTAATTGCTATATTTATTTAAATTTAATTTTTTTATTTGAATTAAAAGTAAATTTAAATTATTTACAACTTTCTAAATCTAAATTTATTTAATTGTCGTTTTTTTATATTTGAATTCAAAATAAAATCTAAACTAAATTTTCTACAACTTTTTACATGAGAAATAAATATCTCAAACAGTCTATAAAATATTTCAAAACAAATTAACCTGGTTCAATAAAGAGTTTGATTTAGTTAGAACCTTGTACAGGAGCATTTAATATGTATTTCTTATGTGTTTTCTCTCTCATCTAAAAAACATGTTTAGGGTTTTGGGATTTATTATGTTACCTCGGGACCCTCAACATAAACTTCAAGAAGGACACACAATCCTCAAACGAAAACACTAATAACAAGAATCATTCATATATAACTTAATCATTCTAGGAATACGAAAAGTCTTTGAACCTTAACATGAAGAGAATGGTACATGACAATAAAAAAAAAAATAATAAGACATGCTATCTAATAATTCAACTTTAAATTATTCTTAAAAAATATAAAAAATAAAGAACTTAAACATGACCTAAAAACAGTGTGGGTAGAGGAAGGCATAGACTTAGTTGTTAGTGATAGATTAACAAATAGTAGAATTATTTATTAACCTAATCAATTATTTCAGCATGTTAAAAATAAATTAACCAATTTTTTATTGTGAGTGAAAGGGTCCAAAAGAGGGGAATCAAATAATTTTTGTAGTTATATTATATATAGACATAGGCATGAGTCAAAATTTGCACATAATAGTTACACGCTTCTGATTCAATTATTCAGTTTCTTGTGGCTCAGGATATTATTTGATGATTATTATTGGATATTAATATTTATTATTTATTAAAATATTTAATATAAAATCCAGGAGGTGGCTTTGACGAGCATACAATAGAAATCACATAATAATAGAAGAAGAAAGAAAGGTTGATGGCTGTTGAAATAATTGAATAAATGGTGGCCGTGGATTTGAGGCGGCTGAAATCTGAGCCGTGAGATGGAGTCCCAAACGCGTCGCACGTGTGCGCGTGTGGTTCGTTCCGATAATTTTCTTCTCATGGCGCGTTTTCGCACCGTCTTCCTGGCACCTGCTCCGAAAGAGTGTGAAGACTCAACGTGCTTACCCAGCCGAGTTGACCGAGCGAAAATAATTACACGTACGCACGCACGCACTGACTCGGTGACTGACTCGCTCGCTCTCGTGGACACTATTTAAGAACCTCTCCACTCGCTTCTTCCACTCTCTCCATCTTCATACTTTTCTTATTTGACGGTTTCTAGAGAGAGAAGCGCGGTGGTGCAGTTAGAGTGTCAGAAGAGAGAGAAAACGCTCTTGCTCTTCTCTTAACGGTTTCTAGAGAGAGAAAGTTTTCTTGAGAGAGCAAGTGATGGCTGGAGTTAATCCGAACGGCGTCGCCGATTTTCCGGCTGTTCCGTCGCACGGCGGACAGTTCATTCAGTACAACATATTCGGCAACCACTTCGAGGTTACGGCGAAGTACCGTCCTCCGATTATGCCTATTGGACGCGGCGCTTACGGAATCGTTTGGTACTGCTTTGTTTCTTCGACTTATTGTGTTTTTCGAAACGCGATTCGTTTGACTGAGAGATTGTGTGTTTCTCTGATTGTTTGAATCGGATTTGGTTGTGATTGAACGTTAGGAAGTTCGTGAGTGCTTGTTTTTTGCGGTTTTTGTATTTTTGTGAGATTGTGAAATCTGATTAGTTTGTTGATGTGATTTTTGAAGCTCGCTGTTGAATACGGAGACGAATGAGCTGGTGGCGGTTAAGAAGATAGCAAACGCTTTCGACAATCACATGGACGCTAAGCGAACGCTCCGTGAGATTAAGCTTCTTAAACATTTGGATCATGAAAATGTGAGCGATCTCTCCTTTGTCGAGTTTGACTTACAGATATATCGTATCATCATTTGGTACAAATTTAACACATGCTTGGTTTTGGTTGGTCAATTTTTTCTCACAGACTGTTATTATCGTGCACGTATCGTAACTGAAAATTTCTCTTTAAAAATAAATTAAAATTGAGTAAATAGCTTATGGAATCGGAATTATCTTGATATCTAGTTACAAATTAACATGATAAATTTTTTCACCTTTTTACGAAAAATTGTAGAAACATAAAATGCCAGTAAAATACATGTGAGTGGTGACACGTTTGTAGGGATTTAATAAGGTGAAGTCGTCTCCCTAGATTGACCCTGACTACCTCCTAATTTGTGGAACAAATGACGTCATGGAACTGGGATTTGGTTATAAACTTTTACTATTCATAATATTGAATTTAATTTAACTTATGAATACAAGTTGGTTGTGTTGGTACGGCTTTAAGCTTTCACTGTAGTGAAAATTATCAAAGTCCCGATTAATAGAATAGAAAAGCGTTGTCTACTTTGTTGTGATTAAAATGTGTGTTTGTATAACAGGTAATTGGTTTGAGAGATGTTATTCCTCCACCATTGCGTAGAGAGTTTAATGATGTCTACATAGCCACTGAACTCATGGATACTGATCTTCATCATATCATTCGCTCCAATCAAAGTCTGTCGGAGGAGCACTGCCAAGTGAGTGCTCTCAAATATATATATCTTTTAATTTATTTGTATCATAGCTATTATGTTTTCGAATTGGAACCTTTTGTTTTGCTGATGATCGGATGCTTTTGTACTTGCAGTACTTTATGTATCAGATTCTTCGTGGGCTAAAATACATACATTCTGCAAACATAATCCATAGAGATTTAAAACCGAGCAACCTGTTGCTTAATTCTAATTGCGACTTGAAGATTATTGATTTTGGTCTTGCGCGACCAACTTTGGAAAGTGACTTCATGACAGAATATGTAGTCACAAGATGGTACAGGGCTCCCGAATTGTTGTTGAACTCCTCAGATTACACCTCTGCGATAGATGTGTGGTCTGTTGGTTGCATCTTCATGGAGCTTATGAATAAAAAGCCTCTCTTTCCAGGCAAAGACCATGTGCATCAGATGCGCCTATTGACAGAGGTGAGATTTAGAAAACAAAATAATGATGTAAAAAATTGCATTAAAATGCTTGGCTTCTCTTGAAGTTTGATGATGATATTTCAAGTTATTTATATCATGGATATAGTCAATAATTCAATTTCATTCTTACCCTTCTTCGTCTTATCTACAGCTTCTTGGGACCCCAACTGAGGCTGACCTTGGGTTGGCGAAAAACGAAGATGCGAGAAGATATATCAGACAACTTCCTCAATATCCTCGCCAACCTTTAGCTCAGGTCTTTCCCCATGTTCATCCTGCAGCCATTGATCTTGTTGATAAAATGTTGACAATTGATCCCACCAAAAGAATTACAGGTACCTTTCTCATTCCTGTCATTCTTTTATGATTTTGTAGATAGATGAAGCAACTTGTTGTTTCATTTTGAACAATGATGATATCTGCAAAGCTACATATTGAATAAAGCTAGGCAAATTTTTCATTTCTTTCTGTTTAAATATTGGCAGTTGAAGAAGCACTAGCCCATCCATACCTTGAAAAACTGCATGATGTTGCTGATGAACCAATCTGCATGGAACCATTCTCATTTGAGTTTGAGCAACAACAATTGGATGAAGAGCAAATCAAAGAGATGATCTACAGGGAAGCATTAGCACTCAATCCTGAGTATGCTTAAAGCAGAAAGTCTCAAGGACTTGTAAGTTGTATCTTAGAAGGAACAATAAGAATTCGTCTTCAATTTTTTCATCACTAAGCTCCCTGCTTGCTTAAGCAGGAAAGTATCAAGTTGAATGAAAATTCAATCTTGTTACCAATCAAACTTTCTAGGTATTTTATTCAATCTGTGTGACTAGTTAGGTGCAACTACGTCTTGGTGAGTGCCCTTTCATTGTAAAGTGCCATGTAACGATATTAATTAATCTCCATAATTTTTT
Source organism: Macrotyloma uniflorum (assembly GCA_016859785.1). Lineage (NCBI taxonomy): Eukaryota > Viridiplantae > Streptophyta > Magnoliopsida > Fabales > Fabaceae > Macrotyloma > Macrotyloma uniflorum. The sequence goes on from BDMB01000036.1 coordinate 1,762,115, forward strand.
TAACCCTGATGGGTTATTATTATTATTTTCATTTTCTTTTGGGCTAGGGTAACTCATAATGTATCCTGCCTAAGTTATTTGCGCTGTAACTTCTTGTGACCTTGGTTTTAGCTATTTTCTGCTATATTATCTGTATAGTGAGTGAGCAAAATTTTTAGAGAAGTACTTCCTGTATGGTTCAGAAAAATTCAATGGAGTAACCTTCGTCTGACTTTTCTAGTTTCGAGTTTAATTTGTGTCTTTAAGCGTGATTTATAAATTTGTATTGCGAAATAATAAAGATTCTCCTTACAATATTATTCCTCTTTTAAAATATTATTACTTAATCTTATCTATAACTTCTGGTTTGTGAAAAAATGAGGTCAATTTGTCTAGCAGACAGATCTGATTTAAGTCCAACAAAAAAGGTATGCTACTTGTAATGGCTAACCGAGATGTGCAGACGGAAGGTTTTGAGGGTATTAACATCTCTTCAGAACTCCTCTTTTATCTCTCATGGTTAAGACGAAAGCTTTTTTAGAATTCTAAATCTCGGGTTGTTTAAAAGGAGGACAACAGAATGATGTTGCAATGGAGAAAAATGTTGCAAGTGCGAGAATGTGTATAACTATGAGTGAATACCGCCAGCAGAATGCTGAAAAAAAAGTCGTGGAAAAGAATGAAGAGAAATATCGAACAGACCCTAAACGGTAACTCTCTTGAAACTTCTCCCCCCCCCCAAAAAAAAGATGAGCAATTAATTATTAATAAAAAATATATTTTTGAAAAAATAATTAAACGTTTGTTTGAATTACACCTCTCCCAGTCAATGAAAGTACGTTTATTGTCGCCGTTCAGTGAAAGCATCATACAAAAGAAAGGGAAAATATGTGTGCAAAAAATAAATAGTGTACCCAAAAAAGGAAAGAAATGAAAATTAAAAAATGCCAATTTAATATTTGCAACTACTAAAGAATATGATGAAATGCTTTTCTGCAATAATATTTATTTAGTAATTATAGCTAAATATTTAATAAGTAATCAATAATTTTTTCATACATTGTATTGGTTTTAAAATTAAATAAAATTTATAAATGACAAATGCATTAATATTTTTCTTATTATTTAATTTCTCTAAAATAGAAATATATATTCAATTTAGTATAAAATATCAAAATTCAATTATTAGCGTTAGAAGGAAATAAAAAGTTATATAAGATAAAATAAATTAAAGACTTGACACAAAAAGGGTATGTAATTTACATAAAAAGTAACTTTTAAAAATACCAAGAATCAAAATTATATTATAAAAATGGATATGATCTTAGTCTTTCGCCGTAAAATTTTATGACCAAAAAGAGGCCAAACAACACATTCAACATAATTTAATCTCCTAAATGTGATGAAAGAACTACTGTTTATGTCAAACCAAAGCGCAGATTAGTCATAGCTCGTGGGAAACTTAAAAAAAAAACACAAATATCATTTACAATTTGAGAACAATCAGAATCAGAATATTATTTATTGAAGAGCATCTTCAGAATAAGGCATAATTGTGGTAACTGGTATTACAACATGCTCAACACTTTGCTCCGTACAACGTCTTCGAACTTGTGAAGGGGTTGGTTCAAGCAAAGAAAAAATGGTTAGTAATTAATAATGATTAAATCCCAAGTTTATCATTATGGACTGGAATGCTGGATATTATGTTTGGTGCAATCAAAGGGTCCAATGCATTGATTCTTACGTTTCACCTGCAAAAAACAAAATGAAATAAAGAAATTAAAGTAACAGTCACAATAATGTTAAAAGACAGCAGAGAGATAAAAAGGGATGAATCAAGCGAAATTGAGTTGGTTATCATGAATCATAGATAATCGAAAGGCATTTATAAAGAATGTAAAAGAATTCCATAAATTTTCATGTAATCCGAATTCTAATGGGCTAAATAATCACAGGAATTCCAACACCAAATGCTTAATTCTCATGTAAATAACTTCTTTTGGGCGATCAAGGAGGGGTTAAGTTATTTTTCATTTTTTCTGAAAATACAAATGCATGATGTTGAAGTGAAAGTGGGTAAGTTCTTTTTTGTTCGTGTTATGTGAAGTGGATGATTAATCTTTACGCGTTAGATATTTCACGTGAGCTCGTCTTGTCAAAATTGTGTGTTATCTTTCCATAAATCTTGACGGGGTTTCCCTTATTTAAAACCGTGATAAGAGACTGCAGACGTTGGTGAGAATCCAATGTCTCGAAAACTCAAGGATTCCTCCGGAAGCTTCGTTCACGGAGAATGAGTTTGTTGGTCCCGAGGGACCGGGGAGACTAGGTTAGCTGAAAGATGAATCAAGGATGTTTAACCCTCCATTTTCAGGATAACAAGAGGTAGAGAAAATGCCTCAAGCCAATGTTCGAGTACCAGGCTATAGTGCTGAAGGAATCCACAGGAATGTGGATTATACTTTAGTAAACTATTTAAAATCGTAATTTGTTCATGATAGAGCTCAACGTTTAGAATTTGAATCAGGTTTAGATGATGAAGTATGAACATACCGGGGACCAAGGACCAGGTTCGTGCTGAGGCTTGTCTGTGGGAGAATTTTGTACAGCACCACTTTTCTTCGTTAAAATCTCCTGTCAACACCAGGTGCAAAATGATTCTAACATTTCAAAGAACAAACGGTCTTATATAATACCGTGAGACTAAATCTAAAATAAAATTTTGATTCAACTTCCGCTTGCAATACAAAAAATTTGACTAAATTAACATTCAACAAAGACATGCAAAAATAAATATTAAAAAAGGATTCAATTTTAAACCCAAAAGAAACAGGGTAAGAATTGAAAATAGGAAAACTCTGAAGTGGCATGAAAAATCGTGCCATGCAAAAAACTATTAATCACTCATAAAAAATATGCAGGTGCAGTCAAGAAATATTTGTCACCTCTCCAGCAGCTTCAATTGCAGCTAACCATTCGTCAGAAAATGGAGCAGCATTTGGCGGAGGCTTCACTGTAAGAACTTCCTGCTTGCTTTTAGTTGCAGATTCCTGCCTGCCATTCAAACAATTAATATTGCATCACTCAACTTGTCAAGTTTCAAAACCGTATCTTAGAAGTAGAAACGAAAGGATTGCCAAAGTGTGATTATAAAATATTATCAAGAACTAAGATACTTACAAATCAATTAATTTGTTGCCGTCTTCTGCAAAATAAATGCCACCTTTTGACTGGTGCTCCATGTCAGTTTTAGGGGACTCGTCTTTCTCCAAGATATTAGTTCCAGCTTCTTCTGAAAAACTTTTAGTGTTCAACAAACTAATTTCACAGACTTGTGGGATTCTTGTGTTTGAGGTTAGATTATCTAACGCTGGTAAGCTTGAACTTTCACTTGAACAATGCTCCTCAGGTTTCCAAGCAACTACATCTGTAAAGGAGTCTTTGCTTTCTTCTATAAAATAATTGCATTCAGATGATACAACGTTGTCGTTGAGTTGAACTTCAACAAATGGCAACATGTCTGACGAACCATTCTTCGTATCATCCATTTGCAAATGCTCTGCCTTTTCATCCGCATAAAGGTTTCCATCTTTCTTTTCAGGCATAGCCTGAATATGGTCATTGGAAGAAGCATTGTGCTCACCAGTATGGATATTACATCCTTCTAATGCATGCTGGGACAATTTTGTTTTCTTGATTTCTTCAGAGGAAGTAATATTTGTGGACAGCCAATCACCATCCAAGTGCTGTATGTTATCAACATTCTGGGAATCTACACCAACAGAACAACGCCCTTGAAAATCAGACAGATGAGAATTTTTATTTATATTGTCATTATCGACCAATGGAAACTTATCATCAGAAACAGCAAGACATTGTTTACTGTTGCAGTTGTATGCCACTGGATTTTCAGTAAGTGACTGCACTTGTGTGGTCAAACATGATTTCTCAATCTCTCTGTTAGTGTGATTAAATTCTTGGACAAACTGAGGCAATAGTGTATCTTGTAAACAGCCAGAAGGTTTTTCTGCTCCACTAGAAATAGAATCTTTGGGGTTTGAAATGAAATCTGCAGATACTTCAGAAAATTCACTCTGATCAACCAAGTGATCATGATTTAGCTCTAAACTCTCGTATTCAGAAAGCATTTTATCAGCTTTAGAATATGTAATCATGCTAGTTTGTTCCTCAATGTTTTCTGGGACATCACAGTGAACATGATAGTTCATACAAGCAAGAGTTCCATCTTTGTTTTCAGAAATAGCCTGAATGTTGTCAATGAGTTGAATTTCAACTAAAGACAATATGTCAGAAGAACATTCGTTTGCCTCATCCATATCAAGATTTCCATCTTTGTTGTCAGAATTATCCTGAATGTGGTCAATGAGTTGAACTTCAGATAGAGGTAATATGTCAGAAGAACCTTCTTTTGCATCATCCATATCAAGATTTCCGTCATTGTTTTCAGACATAGCCTGAATGTTGTCATTGACTTGAATTTTAACTAAAGGGAATATGGCAGAAGAACCTTCTTTTGCATCATCCATTTGTAAATCATCCATATCAAGATTTCTTTCAATGTTTTCAGACCTAGCCTGAATATTGTCATTGAGTTGAAATTCAACTATAGGCAATATGTCAGAATAACCTTCTTTTGGATCATCGCTTTGCAAATCATTCATATGAAAATTTCCATCTTTGTTTTCAGGCATAGCGTGAATATGATTATTGGAAGCATTGTACTCACTTGTATAGATATCACATGATGCATCCTCAAATAAATTTGAGTTCTTGATTTCTTCAGAAGGAGCAACGTTTGTGGGCAGCCTATCACCATTCAAGTGTAGTAGTATGTTATTAACATTATCTGAATCTGCAGTACCAAAAGCACCAGGCCTTTGAATATCAGTATCATTAGCAACAAGGCAGTGTTTACTGTTGCAGCTGACTGGTGCTGGGTTTTCTTCAAACGAACGCAATTGCACATCTTCCACTACTTTCTTGGTTTCTTCTGAAGAATCAATATTAGTGGGCAGCCAGTCACTGTCAGAGTGTAGTATGTTATTACAATTCTCAGAATCTGCACCTACAACAGCACCAAGCGTTTGAATATCAGAAAGAAAAAAAAAATCTATATTATTGTTTTCTGCCAATGGAAACTTATCAGTAGTAAAAACATTTAAGTGCTTACTGTTGCATTTGTATGACACTGGATTTTCATTGAGCAACTCCATTCGTGCATATTCCACATGTGATTCTTCAATTTCTCTGTTAGTAAGATCAACTTCTCGGACTAACCGAGTCAACAGTGTATGTTGTAAACAGCTCCAGGAATTTTCAGCTCCACTTCCGATAAAATCTTTGGAATTCGAAATGATATCTGCAGATATATCAGAAAATTCACTCTGATCAAGCAAGTGACCATTATTTAGCACTAAGCTCTCATCTTCACAAAGCATTTTGCTAGCTTTGGAACATGTAATCTTGCTATTTTGTTGCTCAAAGATTCCAGGGACATCACAAGCAACATCATAGTGGATAGAAGAATCCTCATCCCTATGCTGCAACTCATAATTCGTACAGCAGTTATTACTTGACATTTCATTTTCACTGGAAACAAAATCAGCTTTTACCACTGGACATACTTGGGATTTAAGGTGGAGATTCTGTACATTATTCTCATGAAAAGGTCTGCTTTCCTGAGAAACATAGCTTACCTTAGTGTTGCAAGTAGTTGAAACGGTTATGCAATCTTCACTCAACCTATCCAATTCAAACACTTGAGTACTATGATCCATTGCTTTTGAGTCAATAACCTTATCACATTGACCCGACACTGATATTGTCTGAATGAATCCTGACTGATCATCTACTGATAACTGACAGTCTTCAATTTTAGCTATTTTTGGTTCATTTGCAGCAGCACATTTGATTTCTAGTATAGACTTCTGAGGAGAACATTTGGAAGATAAGGTTGTCATATGAACTAACTGACAACTATTTACATGACATTCACTTTCTTTTGTTGACATAATTTCTTCAACCATACTAGCACTTTCAGTCTTGAGTTGTTCCTCCTGTAACTGCTCATTAACTGCCTTTAAATTACTTTCGGTGCTTTCATTGCAATTGTCTGAGAGATTCTCATTCAACAGATGTTCTTGTGCATCTCCTCCACTTTTAACAAAATCAGCAGCTCCACCATTTACCTGTTCAGTATTCCTCTCATATGGGATTTCTTGCATAGATCCTTCCAAAGTAGTTTCACTAAAATCAATAAGACTGGAATTTATAATTGCAGTCTTGACACTATTGTGTTCATTGAACTGTCCAGAAAGTTTCCTATCCTTAAAAGAAGTGCTATGCGTTGCCGGTAGCGCCAAACTTTCGTTGGAAGTAAGAACATCACAAGAGAGGACTTTGGTCTGTTCATTTTCATCTTGTCCCAGGCAATGCACTGTATTTGATATGCTACCTTTCACTATTGGAGTTCTCTGTATGCCATGATAGTGCATAGACCGTGGTTCCTGCAATACAGATTGATTGTTATTTGACAAAACATCAGGCTGATCAGCTTCTTTCTCCAACTGCTCTTGGGTATGACTCTCTGAAAGAAGCTTCTTCTCACTTCTATGTAGTTCTCCTTGTTCCTTAGATTTTATGATGACATGTTCAAGAATGTTTTCAACCTTTTCTTGCCTGCTTATATTTTCAGAACCCGCAGAATTATATGCCACTTCTACACTAGCCATCTGCTTATCATCCACTTGCATGCCTAGTTCTAACTTTACATCTAAAAGGCTTAACCCTTCGGTGCAATTCTTTGCGGCCCCTTTGACAATTTCAGACCTTATCCCAGGTGCACGTTGTAGTCTTGTATCATTAACAGAAGTTGTCTCTAAATTCTGTAATTTAGGAATGTTACTCTTAGTTGGTTTGCAAGGTTTAGAAATTTTCTGTAATTGGCTATGTGAACTGGTGGGAGCTTTTGCCTGCAAAGAAGTAATAAGCATGAACATGAAATGATCACATGAGCATTATATTACTGATGATGATACACGCACCTAAATATAACATAAGGACCAAATAAAATTGCATACCATAGAAAAGAATCCCAATGAGGGAGATGGCATCCTTAGGCCTGACATTTTTGTTGTTTGAAGCTGTGTCTGTTGCTTTTTCTCATCAATGTCAGAAACGCTTTGCGGGAGACAAGCTTCTGGCACCTTATTTGCTTCAGTTCCTGATTGAAGCATTCTGGGTGGTGGATGTGTTTCTGAAACTGAGTTATCCTGTGCAGTTAAACAATTTCAAGAGACGAATCGTGTGCCAAGTAGTTAAGTAAAAGGAATTGAAAACTTGATGGAGCAAATGAAAGTTTAAAGTTCCTACCAAAAGTTTCCCAGCTCGCTTGGCTAGCGTTCTAGTAACTGGACGTTTATCAGCCGGACCAACTTTTGCGTTACTTGGGACAGTTTTAGGATTTTTTGATAAGGCTTTTACTCCAGCCTGCTTGTTAATATTAGTGGCTGTAGAAGAGAAACAAAATTAACTAAATATTGCCAATAAATTCATCTCATGTTAAAGTTAGAATTTGATATCTCGCAAACCTCAATCAAAATTAAATTTATTAGATGATCTATTTTCACGTTGTATTATGCAATAGTACAATAAAAGTACTTGTAGCTCTCCTATTCAGTCTTGTCAAAGTTCCTAGGATAAAAAAAGAAGAAACAAATGCAAGTTGCAGACTATACCAGGATGAGCATTCTGATTTCTCTTCGAGAAACCTGCGTTCAAGATTCCACTCCTAGCAGTTGTTGCACTAGCAGAAACATCCAATTTAGGACCAGGTGTCCGAGGGACTTTCATTTCTTTACTCGGCGCTTTTACTGTGTCAGGTCTTTTTAGTTTGCAAAGGGGTCAAGGTAAACACTCCATAATTCAACAGATAAAGAAACAAAAGACAACTCAATTCCATAGCAGAGGCACACTGAATAAGACACTGCACTTAATATCTATCCTAAACAAGCAATAGCAAGGATATGAGGACGAAGCTACTGGCAGCCGTGGAGGACACGCGTTGCGTTTAGGTGTGTTGCCAACGGAGTCATTGACAATAAGCATTTTCCTCTTGGCCTAACAAACAAGTATCCAAAGTAACAAGTGACAGAAATCAGAAATAGTTCAATTTCTATACACTATCATCATTCGGCGCAAAGAGTATAAAGACAGACCAAGGAAACCGAAGCTGGAGAAGCTTTGGCTGACGTGGCAAACTTTGGAGAAAACCGAGCCGTAGCACCAATCTTTCTATCTTCAACGGGAACAGCATCGGATGAATACATAAACAAATTTTGTTCAATCTCCTGCAACTTTGTCGAAGTACCTACGTACTCTTCTTCGTGGATCACTTCCAAATCCAACCCTGCCTTAGCAGAGGCAGTGCCACTAATCATAGAAAGCTCCACGGGATTCAAAACACCTGAAAAGTTGGATTCAGAACAAATCAATCAACGAATTAATTAATTCATTCATCAAATAATTAAATAATAAAACAATTTCTGATCTCAATTTTCACGGTTGATTAATGAATAATGGAGAGAAGAGACACCTTCTTCAGTAAAGAAAGCTCGATTCCACGCCAAGCTCTTGCGCAAATTGTAACCGCCTCCTTTCTTCTTCCTCTTCATTTGCTGAGGTTCCAGGCTAAGCTTCTGCGGTTTGTTCCAATCCGCGTTCTCTTTGTTCGCACTGTCATTAACCGAGGAACTTCGATTTTCAGAATCCGCAGCGCCACCTTCTGCAGCTGCATTACGTAAATCAGTATTAAATCAACAATTATTCATAAAATATCATCCAGAAATTGAAAAAATAAAAAGAGAATTAAATAGAAAAAAAAAAATAACCGGTTTGAGGAGGATTAGATCTGAGCGGTATGAGAGGTGAGCAAGAGAAGACATCGGCGGTGGCCGATGCAGAATCATTGAAGAGAAACGAATCGTCTTCTTCTAGAAGCGGAATGTTAGGAATGGAATCCATGATAATACGATATTATCACTCCTTCTCTGTTACTTGTAGTTTTGTGTTTTGGAGAAATGGTAACTGGATTTGGAATGAATCGGTCACTGTGTCTGCTTCAGAAAATTCTTTTGCAATTTCAAACTATGGCGAGCGGGAATGATGATAGTGTGCGAATTTACGAGAAGAGGCACAAACAGTGTTTTGAATTTACGAAGAACCATCCAACGGTACGGTGGATAAATATGATTGGGCCACAGTGGATTTGGTTGTTAGTTAGTTATTACCCCTTTTCTCAATGGGCCCATTAGCCTCTTTCTATGTCCTTCTTCTTCACTACTTGCTCAACGTTGTGTTCGACTTTTGTAAATTTTCGATGAAAAAAAATAAAATTGTTGTCGTATGTTATATAAACTAGTTTAAGATTGAATTATCAATATTCATTCCTTTTTCGATGTTCTTTGTATATTCATCACAATTTAAACGTTATAGAATCCACTCATGTTAAGTTTAAATTTTAAATGAAGAGCTATTTATTTAGAAAAAACTTACAGTTTTTTTTTTTATATTATCATCCAAGCAAAAATAGTCGTATAAGTTAAATTTGTTGAATTTTATAATAAATATTTTTAAAATTTATATTTGCTATTATTTATTATTAATTTATGATGTAAAAATATGACTTAATTGTGCCATATATATAATAATTATGTACTTTTAATATCTAATATTTCAATTTCGTCAATTGAGTGTTGTAGATATGTAATTGTGAATTTTTAAATTTTGTTATCAACTAAAATTCCATAATTATTATGTGTGGGATAAAAAATTAATTAAGATTATAAATATTTTATACTAATCAGTACATAAAAATTAAACTCTTAAATAAAAACATATGAAAGATATATTAATAAATTTAATCTTATATGGACAATGATTAGTAATTTAAGTAAAACCAATTTTATTTTTATAGATTGATGCAAGTATTATTGAAAATTGTCTAAGACAATTTCGATTTCTTGAATTTTTATTTTTCAGAGAAACAAAGTAAATAAAGAATATCATGACATCCTTAAATTTATTTTTTATAAATTAGCCCATAGAGTACTTACACAAACTCTATATTTTAGATAAAAAGTTGTGAAGAAACTCTTTGAATATATGTTTCTCTTATTTATTTGTCATTTTTTGACTAATTTTTTTATTTTATTGTCTAGGTATGTTAGTTTAGTATAATAATAATATTATTATATATAATAATTAGTAGACGAATCTTCAAGTTTAAAATTATATGTTAATGAAGAGTATAATTTTAAATATATTGTCTAAAACCTAAGAGCATGAACGATTAAATATTAACTAATATAGAACTTTTATAATTTTAGATATGTGAAAACAAATAGTATATAGTAGGATAATAAAGTAGTTTCAATTAATAATTATAAGTTGTATTTATTTTATATTCTTTTAATCGAAACCTTATCATTTTTTTATTATTTTTTTCATTGACTATAATAGTTGTTTTAAATTTTTTATTAACAAGTTCATTTTACTTTTCTCGAAACAGGGAATTATTTAGTACATACTCCTCTTCTACACATATTTATATCTTATATGGTTTACTATAATATGAATATTGTTTATCACTGCGCATTTTGATTCACGTAATTTTGCAAAATAAATTAATAGTTAAATATGTATTTAACTATTATAATTATAATTATATTTTTCAAATTCTTTTAAATCTAAACTATAAAATCATTATATTCTTATAAAAAAATTTAAAATTTTAACAACCTTTTTAATCTAAAAAAAACTTTTTAAATCCGGATCAAATGCTCCTAGTTGATATCTGGTTCTAATTTCCATCAAATTATCCAGAATAACTATAACTTGAGAAATTAAACTAATGAATTACTCAAGATAATACAAAACCAGAGAGAACAGCTAAGTATGCATGCTTCTTTTTCGGAACTAAATAAGCATGATGAGTAAAAAAAGATTAAACCTGTCGACAGGTTACACGTAAAAAAGATGAGTAACATCACTTTATTTTATTGCCAAGAGTAGCGCACAAACTTATTCAATTTTTATTCCTATAGATGGCACCGTGTTTTCTGATTAACCTTACAAATAATATGGTCCTATAACTTGTGATTAATCATTCATCATTACAAAAAAAATCAGAGTAAAATGCCTACATGACTACATCCTGGGAAAGCCCGTGCTACATGTCTATGATGGACTTCTTTTTACAAAATTAGTCTATAACCATTCCCTTCCCTAATCTCTTCTCATTTTCCTACTCTAAGAAAGAAAAAGAAAAATTAGAAAGTAAACTTTCTGTTACAGATGCCGCCCATTACTGTTGGTCTAAATCTGTCACATCAGAATAGTCCTCGGAAAATGAACCAAAATATTGTTGCTGGATCAAATATCAAGCAAACCCAGCGCCTTTAGCTACTAAATTGGATCCCACAATTTCTCATTCTGTGTTCCTTCTTCTACTTGTGTATATATATCCTTTACACATATTTGCCAACAGTCCAAGACAAACAAGAATGGATCAATTTTCATCCTCGGTTAAGGAGGCAAAGGAAAAAGGCCTGAACTTGTATCCGTCACCATGGTAAAATTTGTTCTGAAATTCCACCCAGTGAAGACGCAAGGCGTGAAGAAAAGCACTGAGACTCTCCATCATTAATAATATGAAGGCAGTTGCAAAGGAAAAAACAGCTAGCCCCAGTAACCGAACGACAAGATTGTCGTACCTGTTATAATTGAAACCAGGGATGCCATCAACAATTAAATATTAAAAACTGATACTAAAAAAGAAAAATGCCAAAAAAGGAATGCAAACATGATACATGTTGTATGTGCACAACTCCTAATCAGGGGCTCATCAGAAGTCACACTAATTTAAATTTGCAAGTGGCTCGTGCAAAATACATTAAAGGCTAAACTGGTTTAATTTAGATAATTTTGTCGGCCATAATTTTAATATAGACTAAAGCCATATGCACATGATCTGTTCAAAATTACTCTGCAACATTAAAATATTTAACTGACTTATCCTTATTAAAAGTTTCTAACTGTCAGCAACAATGGATGCTCATTCTATACTATGATCTCACTCTAGGAATAATAATTACTATCTATAGTTAGTTTCACGGTATCAAGAAAATACATCAAAACTAAAGTCTGTCATTGCCACCATAGACCAAACATAAAACAGTACTTCAGAATAACAAACTTAAGCAAAATTTTGATAAACATAAATGATACTATTTATTGTTGTCATCCTTCCTCTTTGTGTTCACACAAAAAAATATCACATCTTCCCCATGTTGTACTTAAAATCTTCTCTGGTCAAAGATTGAGTTCAGTGTTGTAGACTATAAAAACCTTCCTTTATTTGCTTTTCATGATAACCATTCAGACAACTTTAATTATAAATTATATTGTTATCTGTAACAGGATGCACATCGGTTGGGGAGATCCAAAATAATAAAGGAAATAGAAAATCTGAATATAGAGCTCAAGAAATAGTATGTCACATTAATAAAATATTAAGAACCAAACTCACCCCCAAGCAAGTAGCAGGACTTTCTCATAAAAAACGGTAGAAAGTTCTGAGTGAGCCAAGCTGCAAAGAGGTGAAAAAAATTATCAATCAAGGATTAATATTTTTTATATAACAAGGACCCAAGACAATGAGACAATTATAGGTGACCAAACCTTAATGCCCAAAGTCGTAGATATGAGGCCGTATTTGAAACTGAACCTAGAACAAACTCAATGGAGTGAATCATTTGATGAACGAAGACCTCAGTGAAATTGAATTCCTCATGATGTTGCCTGGCAGAACCTGGTTCCAAGTCAAGATCAACCTCAGAGGTATTAAGCATACCGTAAGTGCGTCCTTGAAATCTCTACAACATCATCAGGACGAAAGATTAATAATCTTCACAAACACCTGGTACTTCTTTAATAAGTAGCTACCAACAGAAGTATAGGACAAGGGAAACTATATAGCTAAATATTAGAGATTATAAGTGATTTGAAACTATCATATTTTAGTCAAAAGAAAAATGATCTTATGATGGACCTCAGAGAGAATTAAATAGACAACCTTAAGCAAACATCTAGTCAAAGGGGGAAAATCAAACCAACAATGATATGTATGTAATGTAGAAATGTTAAAACATAATAACGTTCTCAATTTTAAAGCAATAAAATCACACACAAAAGGTTTGATTCAAGCAAAAGTGGCACCTCATTATGAAGCTTCTTTAGCATAAAAGGTTTTGGAAAGAGCATCCACGGAACTGCAATTAAAGACAAAAGCAATAACAAAACCTGCATATCATGAACAACTCAGAATGATGTAAAATAGGAAATGCAACGATTATTAAGCAACAAAGAAGCAAAGAAATGAATCATACTTGAAGTGGCCTTTGGCCCCAGAACAACTGATTATCACCAAGATTGTCAAATGGGCTTAAAAACATGTAGATCATTACATGATAAAGATCTGCCTGAGAGCCAGTGCACCACTTAACAACGATGAGAAGGGAAAGATACCCAAATAGACAGTTAAGGAAAATCATCTGTGGCACAAACTGGTACCTAAAAACATGACAAAAAGTATGTTGCAACATTTTACTAAAGGAAAGCAAAACAGTAACTGCGAGGAGAAGTTAGAAGAAAAGTGAGCACCTTATATCCAGTGAACTGCCAAAGAAACGAGCATTGAAATAACTTAATATAATTCCCAAGTTCATGTGCACCACACCAAACAAAATGGACATCTTCATCTTGAGAGAGTTTAGAAAAGGCAATTCTGAACGACTTCCCCGCCAGCTGGGATCCACACCAAATGGATATGGTTCTCTGTATTTTACTAAGCCGATAGTATGTGCATCCCTGGGGTGGAGAGTGATAAAAAAATTACACAACACCAAGTTAAAGCCTGCTTAAAAAACAACTCTCCAATATTTTGCAAAGCTCTAACAGTATAAAGTTTTGAAGAAGGAAAGGAGTGACCAAGAGCATAACTGAAGAGGGCAATATAGTAGAAGAGATATCAATCAAATTATTCCCAATGATGCAGATTTGTAGGTAACATTTTTAAGTACAATGTTAATCAATTTAAGAACTTGGGTTTTTCAATGTAAGTGTCATAACATCAGTCATGATGTAGATTTGAAGATAATATCTTAGAACTAGGATGGAATTGGTGGTACATGACTTATGAATAAAAGAATGATTTGAACCAACATTTGTAATTTAGCAAAAACAGAATTTTCGTAATCAGGGAGTCGCCAGGAATTGAATGGTTGATTGTATGTTTCAATTTTTAAGAAAAACGCGCAACTTAAAACACCAGCTACTAATGCGTTGTGTTATCTAGATAACAGTACCAAAAAAAGAGAAAGAATTGAAACTGGCACAAGAGTGAGAAATAAAAGATACCTGCATGTATTATCTCGGCATTTGTAAGCAGATGCACCAAATATGTGATAAGGAACAGAGAAGAATTCATTGTATATTAACCCACAATAGATAGAAAATAGTGACATCAAAAGTAGCACATAGCGCCCACCAAATAGCATCTCCATAAAGCTTCCAAGTCGCTGGCAGAAATCAAATAGAAGAACTGTTATCCACTTAATTCCAACACCAAACAAAACTAAAGGAAATTGTGCAACTCTTTAGCACGCACTTACGTGGAGTACAATAGAATTATTACCATAATACATTTCAACATGCTTAGGGTCATAAAATCATAATTATAGAAGTCACTTAATAATTGTGGTGTTTATCAACTAAATCATAGAAAACACTGGATACTCAACTCCAAATATCAATAGGATGATCCTACTATAGTCAAATGGAAAAGAATATTGATTAAATTTGATATTTCTCAATTTAAGTTTTTTTACAAAGATTAACAGATGGCATACTAATTTTTTGGCATAATCCTCCCATTGCTAGTTTAGTTATGTTAAAGTTAGAATGAAATTACCTGGGTGCTGAGCTTGCTTTCACGTGCTATAAGAACTAATGCTCCCAGCAACAGGCAAATTCCATGACCCCAGTCACCAAACATTACCGCAAAAAGAAAAGGGAATATAATAGTTGTATATACTGCAGGATTTGCTTCTTCATATCTTGCAACACTGCCAAGTACAAGGTATCATTAGAGCTAGGTGTCTTTTTATAGAAAAATTGCAAAATGAGGGTTCCATCCTAAACTGAGTTTATCCAACTCTACATACATTAATAAGACATTTATTAATAGATTGACATGAGCTAGCACATCGCCAGTATTTCTAACTTCAAAGAAAGTAATTTCCTCCAATACATTAACATATTTGTGTTCCGCTAATAAACAAAAATATTAGGCTCTCACCCATATGCATCAACAATTTCCTGATATGGACTTGTGAACTTGTTAGTCCTAAAATATGTAGGTGGTGATTCCAATGCATCCATTGAATGAAAGATTATGCCAACTTGAGAATTGCTGTCCAAAGTTGCACGTTGCAGTGCCTCCTGAATCTGGAAAATTGAAAGATGCAATCTCTTTAATTGATAATATAAATCAAAGATGTTTTCAATTCCTCAAAAATAAAAGGGTTGAGAAATTAGCGAGGATCCAACAAATTGAGGGATGGGGATACCTGTGTTTTTGCAAATACAGGGCACCAGCCCTCTCCAACGAGACATTTTTTGGTGACATCAACATTTAACATGTTCAGTGTATCATATACAGACTTCTCTCTTCTTACCTAGCACAAGATGATGAGAATGAGTTGTTGGTTCAAAATAAATGTCCATCACTTGCAAAGGCTGATAAGGTATTTGGAATGCCTTACGTATGCATCACAAGGAACAAGAATGTATTCAGAAGCTAATTCTTACCATATCCATCCATTTAGTTAAAGGGCCTGCTACAAAAGCTAGAGCCTTGTTCCGATGCCTATTTCCAGCATCCAGGGTTGCCTCTAAGTCAGTAAGACGCGCTGAAACCTGTAACCATAAACTATATTTTCTATTAGAATCATACAATCTTTATTAGAATATAAAAAGAAAAATATATATCCTTGATATCACTACTGCATCTAAGAAAAGTTTAAAATATGATTGGAAAACCAAACACTTAAATACTCCATCTTACTCCTTGACGTGGGAGTTAGACACCCCATAATACTTCATCTTATATATTGATTCCTCATTTTATACTAAGGAGTCTACCATTCATCTTAATATTTGTTACTGCTTTGTCTATCTACCAAAATATTAAATTCAGATTATTCAATCTCCATTTTCACCTTTTCTTTTTTACCCTACGTAAACCTTACAATCTAAACATGACACTGAAGCAGTACCATCGCCATGACACTTACTATTCAGCTGCTGCATTTCCTTAAATATGGAGCTCCACTCCACGATTATTTTATTCTTTCAATTAGTCATATGTCTTGTCATGTTCAACTGCTATCTCTTTACGCACTTGACTATTTGTATCTCTCAGTTTCCATCATCTTTCAGTGTTATTATTGGTAGTGTAAAGTTATATATTTTCCTATTGACAATATGTCCAACAGTCTCATTTTCATTAGTGACTTTGATTGTAAGAAGCTTAAAGTTCGATATGCTTAAGCTTTAAGAAATATCTAAAAATATCTAATAATGTCATTATTATATCTCATACTAATTTGGAGTGTTTTACATATCTCTTAAGAATGGTTTCCATACTTCTTATATTTCAAGATTTCTTTCCTTAGTTAATTAGTCTTGGGTGAGCATTTTATCAATAGTATCACATCAATTTAACATTATTTAGAATTTTTTTTTTCTCTTCTTTCTATTCCTAAACCCAATAATTTCTACAGTTTCCAACTTCCCGTTTTTACAGATAACAATAATAGCATGTAATGATATGAAATTAAGAACCTAAAGGACAAGGCACTGTTGGTTTTAATTTAAAGAATGGTAATCTTAAAGAGCACTTAAAGAAAGCCTCTTGGATTGGGAAACAAGTTCCCTAGATAGATACTACGATAAAGTTTGATATTCCTTCTTAGAATTTTGGATTATGGGCGAATATTATCCACAAAACCAATTTGTATGGAGAAATTGCCCAAACCTTATATAAGAACTACATTCGTCATATATCTAATAAATGTGAAATTTGAGCACATCCCCTCATTAGACATCAAGTGTTTAAGACAATCACAAGTACTCGAATATAATTTTATATGATATATTTGTAACTCAACCACACAAATCCGCTTATCTCAGTAAGGAGTGTCCAAGCCTTATAATGACTACATTAGTCATATTATATGATATATTTGTAACTCATGTGGGATCTCAACAACATTAAAATATTGAATTTCAGACAACAGTTTTTCCCCATAGAAACTGTAGCAGAAAAAAATATATATTTTGTCTAGAAACTAGAGTACACTGGCTTCTATGCTATGATACAAGAGTATGAATAATTCAAAGAGGAAAAAATGTTATTAATCTGGGCATACTTACCTCTGATATTATTTGCCTCTGCTTACTTATATCTTCGGGAAAAGGATAACAATTTGCACCAAATGCATCACAAATTTTCAGGATCTTTGTTCTTGCTTGTTCCCCGGAGAAAAACACAACAAAGACAGTTTTCTCAACCTGAAAAGAAGAACAGGAATCTGCCATCAGGAGGAAATATAACAAATTAATAGGGAATAAACTAACTGGGCAAGGGATTGGTTAAAGTGATAGCAAGTTAAATACAGATTAACAAAACTACAGCCTAATGATCAACATTCTTTAAATTGATAAGGAAAATAACCATCTCAGTTGAAATAGGATCCTGGATTTGTTCACCAGCTGGTGCCTGATTGAAAAGCATATTCCCTCTTGTAGCTCGAAACAACATCCTTTCAAATCTAAGAACCTTGGATTTACAAATTATCCCACTGATAAATCTTAAACCAGATTGATTTGAATGTGCAGGTGTCGTTTCCTGTAAAATAAACCATTTATAACAGTTCACTTACATCACAAGACAAAATTGAAAAATAAAAACTAGTAACAGAATTTACACTTTATAGAGTAGAAAAATATCATCAGTAATAAGAAATGTTACTCGGAACCTGTTCAAACAAAAATGGTGTCTCAACATAGTCTCCATTTGAGAAAACATTCTCCAGTTCTCGCTCTTCTGTAATGGCAGTGCCCCGGCTTGAAACAAGAAAACCACATGCCTGAAACATGCGCACAATATTATATATCATACATAAATGATAGAAAGTACGTAGGAAGTATTCACTATTAAAAAGAACTGAATTACATTAAAAGTAAAATATCATTAATATTTCACGGAATACATTAAAATCAGAAGTATAGTAGAAAAGCAGATCAGCAAAAAATTCTCCAATAAGTAATGCTGAGTTACATAGGAAAAACTAGCATAACCAAAAATAACAATGAACATATAAAAACTTCCAGTACTTTAAAAGAGAATGGGTTACACAAATATCCATGAAAATACCTTTTCTAATACAATCTTGAACTCCAAGAGTTCATTATATGATTGCCGAAGTTTCTCACTGTTAGAATTCATTTCAATTAGCTCATGCTCATGCTCAGCAAGTTGTATCTGTTTAAAAGAAATCCAACAGAACTCATAATGTCAGATTCAATAGTGATGTGACCACCCACCTAAAGTCGTAAAATTGCAGACAACCAACTTAAGTTTCATCATCATATTATTGCTGGCAGCCAGACAATATATATATATATATATATTAAAACACCCTAGGACAATGATCACATACGATGAGGGAAAAACAGTGAAACAGAGAACGACCTCTAAATCCTCCAGATGAATATCCGATTGCAAGACCGAAGGAGAAGACATTAGACCAGCTTTATTGATTTGATCCTTGAAGAATCTTAGCTTTCTTGACATTTCAGCACATCGTTTTACCTGTCAAGTAATATTGGTAAATAAAAAATTTATATTTAGAGCATATTAGCAAAATCAGGACTCCTGAAGATAGATAACAATATATCCAGTGCAAAGAAACTATGAAAGCTAATCTGTCTGTTAGAATATCTAAACATCTCATATATCATTTTAAATATCTTTAAATATTTCAAAATATCTTTGGTGATCTCTTAGGAGTGTTTCCATATTTCATGGCTTGTTTCCTTATGTAATTTAATAAGGATTGTGGGTCAAATATATAAAGGTTAGTGCCTTGTCTTTCAAGTCACATATCACATCAATATACATTATAAAACATATTTCAGACTCTCTTTTATCTCTTCTTACACTTCCTCTACCCTAATCCTGATAATTTCAACAATGACAATATTTTACACGCCAAATTCAGTTTAGTTCTAGAAAATTTAGGAAAAACAATAAAAATAAACTTTCCTAAAAGTTTGAACCAATTTCTTCTTTATTTTAATATGCAATCTGGAGAATTTGGAAATAATAATCTGATTCACAAGAAATAAACTATGTAATTAATAGAAGACATTTCCTCTCTTTTTTATTGTTGAGAACATAGTGTCCTAACATCTGGTCCCGTAGGAAAACCTCATGCAAACTGCAGACTAATGACTTACCACTCCAAAAGGTGACAAAATTAAGGGAATTCAAAATGCAACAAGATTTTGAATAGTTTAGAGCAGTGTAGATTACCTGGTTAACAAATGTTCTTTGGAAGGGGCTTTTTTCAGCATTTAACTACAGATGAAAAAATAAAGTCCGTAAGAAAGGCAATGATTAATGCATGAGAAGAATTCTAAACCAGAAATTTTAGAAGGTATGGCAGCAAAGGAAAAAGTTTAAACAAACTTTTGAATATTTCCTAGCACACACACACCTGAAAGTTGCCACCCAAAATATCTTATTTAATAGGGTACAGTAATATATATGATATTGTGAAGATATATTATTGAAAATTTAAATAACTTCCCCACTTTTTGTTTGTCCCATCGAAACTCTACGGGAAAATAGACCAAAATTGAACATTAACATTAAAGTTTTTACATATCCAGAAATACACCAGCTCTAGACCCAAAAGAGCAACAATTCTCTGGACGTACACCGATTCTCCCATGTTACATTATAATTCTCCACCAATTTTTACTCGTATGATCACACATAAAGAAACAACTTCTAAGGAGAGCCCTCTTATAAACAAAAAATGCTAATAACAGAAGAAAAAAAAAAAAAAAAAAAAAAACTTAAAATTATAGTAATCATGAATAATAACTTTAAACAATATGGTTCTCTAACACAAGGGTAAGCCTTGGTCCAACAGTAAGGTTGTTGCCTTGTGACTTGGAGGTCACGGGATCAGCCTCTCAGTTTATGGTCTGCATACATCTACTCTAAACCCTATTAGGTGAGAGCCTTGTGTACTAGATCATCCTTTTATAGTTATCTAACAATATTACGGGCATAGTGAACCATTCATTAGTGACATCATTTTGTCCTTGATTACCAATAGAATTCACCATTATCAACAGTAGCAGTCATACAACATAAAAAAAAAAAAAAAAAGGCAAGACAGTGAACAGAGAACAACATCTTATTTTGGAACAATTGGAAAAGTTTAAGTCCTGCACTGGTTACTATTTTCCATTATCCTTAGAGGAGCCTGATCCTAGATGTCTAAATTTTAAACACAAAATTAAACATAACCAACAATGCAACCAAAATGTTCATCAACCACTCTGTCAAATCATAATTAGATTCAAACATGCAAAATCTACACTACAATGTTGGATAGTATTTCATTTAAACTATTCGCATCCAAATCCAAATGAACTACGAATTCAAATCCAAACAATACCGCGATAACAGTTTCTCAAAGAAAACGCAAATCCTTCACACACACACACACTCGACTGAAACAACGCCACAAACACCAAAACTAAGGCAAAGAGAATTAAAAAAAGCGAAAAAACGAAAACAGAATTCAGAGAAAGGAAACAAGTTTGGATCTGAAAGAGAGTTACGTCTCGGAATTGAAGGAGACCGAGTTCGCCTAAATAGGTGATGGCGCGGTGCGAAGACTCCACGGGAATGATGAGCTGGACGAAAGTCATCTTCTCCGAGCGCATCAGATCCATTGGCGGCAAGTTTTCTATGAACTGATCCATTTTCCCGGGAATGGAAGTTTAGACTCTGGATCTGAGAAAACCGTTTTGGTTTTGCTCTGCTTTTGGGACTTTGTTTGTTTGAATTTGAAGGATGCGGTTGGTTAAACCATACCACTCTGCTTTGAATCTCTTTTTATCCATGACAAGTGTTTATTTTATTTAATTTTACTCAATGACAAGTGTTTATTGTGTGCAGGGACATTAATTTTTATGTAAGATTATAAATGAAGGTGTAATATAATAAAAAAAAATTAGAATTTAATAGAAATATATTAATATTATAGATTTTTTTTTAAAGTATCGTTTGACAATAGTTTGTCATATTCCACTGTTGCAATCATTATTTCAAAATTTTATATCTAAAATGATTTTTAATTAATTAATAGAGTAGAAAATTATATTAGTATTAAAACATTAAAAAATAATGTAAAATTATTGTAATTTTTTTTATGTGTTTATAAAAAACTGAAAAAATTATTATTACTTTTTAAGCATATCAATGGTGCAAAATTGTGTGGCCACTTTTAATAAAGTTCATTTTTCAAGATCTTGTTTAAAAGGAATAAAGTTAATTTCAGTCAAACTAACAATTGTTGGTGGTGAGTTTCATTTCATGTATTTGTTTTCATTTCTATTTTATGTCGGTGAGCATTATATCATATTATAAAATTCTATGTTTGATACAAATTTTAAATATTAAGCCTTATTAGTTTATAAAAATAAATCAATAATTTTTTAAATTTATATTTCTTATTGAGTAGCAAATAAGTTACTTTTTCCTGAAGTCACTCCATAAAATATAAATTATTCCGTAATTTAAGTGTTATGTTTATGTAACTTTTTTATATATTTTTTTGTGATTTTATCTTTAATATTTTCTAATTATTTTTTACACAATTTTTTTTGTAATATCTTTAATAGATATAGAAAATGTAGACATTATAGATACCAAGTGTTTTCACTAGTATTTTTTATTTTACTAACAAACCTTTTAAGATCAAATCAATTTTAGAAAATGTTTGAAAATATATTAAATGTTAAATTATCACATTTTATATTTCTTTAAAATGATATTATATATAGTGGTGTTTCAATAAAAAATAAACTCATGAAGTGACAATAATGTATTATTTTTTTATAGAAATATTTAACAATTATAATTTACTAATTCATTTAACTATTTATATACATAGTTAATAAGATAAATTACACTTTCATTTTTTTAAATTTCATTGAAAATTTATTTTATTTCTTTTTCTTAACCTTATATAATTCTCTCTTAAATTATCTAAGAGCACAGTGTTATCTATTTATTATCGATACAAACACTTTCTGGTATTTTAGGTAGTCAAATAATTGATAGAAGTCAAAGTAATATATAAAAGAAAATAAAAAATTTCATATATTGTATTAAATATAAAGTACTACTACACAAGATCCAAAAACACTACACATGAGGCTTGTTTTATTAAATTCCATATATAACTTAGTTCAAAATTAAATATAAATAATTTAGTATTTATTTTTTAAAAATGAATAATATAGATTAATATAGTAGATCATTATATAAAAAAATAAAAAAATAAATAAAAATTATAAATAAAATATAAATTTCAGTCTATTATATTATTAATGGATTCTATTATATTATTATGGATTGAACATGCTTTCCTAGTTATAAGTTGAAAAAAATTATTTTGAATATTTAATAATTATTGTGAAAATAAAAAATAAATTCTTGAAAATAAATTTCAATAAAAAATAAAGGAATACTACTAAAAAATATTAATAATTTTATGATCATATATAAATTTATTAATCATTTGTTGAATTATGTATCTATCATATTAAACAAGTGTCTTTTTTTCAACATAAAATTTATATAAAACTTTTTATTATTTAACTTTAATTAAACTTCAAATAAAAAGAATGATTACTTAAAATATACTTAACGAATAAATTATTTATTATTATAAATATTGATATTAATCATTAATTGAATGTATAATTTAATTTATTGGTTGTAATTAGAGTTAGATAAAACTTATTAGGAATGATATAATAGGTTGGTCACCACTTATGATCATAATAATTAAAATTTATTTTATTGGTATAACATAAAATTCATGCTAAGATCTATTAAAACATGTAATTGTTTATATAAATTATTTATTAATAAAAATAATATAAAAATATAATTTTATAATTTTCTTTTAAATTAAAGAAAGAATTACTATTATTTAAAAAAATAATAGTAAAATTTTTTATTAATAAATAATAAAAAACATTTATAAAAGAATACGATTTTATTAATTATTTAAAATTTTAAAATTAAAAATTTATGTATTTTTTTTAATTATATATATATATTTTTTATTTAATATAAAATCTTAATTAATCTTAAATTTTATTAATTAAAATAAATATAAAACCTATATTAAAATATTTTTAATTTTAATAAATAATACCTGAAATTAAATAATGTTTGATTATAATAGTTTAAATTAAAAAAATAGAAAAATAAAACTACAATTAAATTATTATTGATCCAGATTATATATTTACGAAACTAACAAAATTATAAGTGATTTTATGTCTAAAAAATAATAATATTTAACTTTAGAAAGATGATAACATTTTTATTTATTTAAAATAAAAATAAAATATATTTTAAGCTTGTAATTAAATTATATTTATCTTCCGATTAACAATATTTTTTTTCAATTTTTTAAAAATATTATTTTGTATATAATTTTGTAGAGAAAATGAAATAAATCAAGAAAAATGATAACAGTTAAAAAATATTACAAGGTACACTATTTTTTCTATTTAATCTTATCTATAATTTTTATACTTGAATTAATTTATAATTTATTTACTCAAAATTTTGTAACTCCTAGAATTTGTATTTTGTTTGTTTATAATTTGATCATTTTGAAAACATGATATTTATTAAACTTTTTGAGCATTATTTTCTATCATGTTAAAAAAAAAAACTAAATCAGGATAAGTGACAATAGTTAGAATTTTTTTGAAGGTATATCATCATTTCTACTTGATTTTATTTATAAATTATTTTAATTGAAATCATTTATAATTTATTTAGGCATAAGTCTCCAAATTTGTATTTTTTTTCTTAACATCTTGCAATTAAAAAAAAATTATTTAACTCTTTGAGTAATCTTTTGCATAATGTTATGGAACAAATGACCTAAATCAAAGAAAATGACAGTAACTGGGACATCTTTAAGAATTTAAATTTTATCTAAAAAATAAGTAAGAATTTTTTTTTCCACAATTTATATGTGAGAGAAAATTGACAGAAAAAATAAATTCAGTTAAAAAAAAAAAAGGATAAAATGAAGTGAAAAAAAAACACACAAATTGATGGAAAATATTTAAATGACTAAGAAAAATAGATGAAAAAAAATGCAAATTAAATATATATATATATATAAATAGGTAGAAATTTATATAAATTAGTAGAAAAGTGAGAATTTTTTTTTACAGTTTATATAGAATATAAATAGTATATTTTCCTCATTATCATAAGTGAAAAAAGCATAGCTAAAATAATATTATATTATTAATAAATTTATCAATAAAAATTTTTAGATTATAAATATTAATTTCATTTTATAAAATTTTATCTTATAAAGATTCGTTGATATTGATTTTTTAATAAAGAAAAGTATAAAATAATAAAATTTTGAACTATAAAAAAAATTAAAATGATTAAATATATATATATATATATATATATATTAAGTTGATTATCTTTTAAATAACTATCTTACAATTCAAACTTATCATAATTTCTAATTATCAATATTATAAAACTTAAAATAACTAAAAAAATAAAAAGTTGTAAAATAAAAATTATATAACCTTTCCTTTCTAATCGCACTACTGTTTGAACTTCGGGATGTTATAAATAGTAATTTTCACTTTCTCTGGATTCGTAGCATAGCACTTCTTCAACTTCACTGCAAAATCTCTGTAACTGTAAGTCTTTCTCTCATGCACCTTTAATCGATTCTTTCAGTTCTTTCTGTCTTTTCATATTTATTCCAACATTACTGCAAAATTAGGTTTGATATAAAAATAACAATATTTTCTTTCTTTCTTTGAAGTTTTGAAGTTGGAGGTTAATCGTTTGCCCCCAAATTTACTTCCGGTTACGCGATTTCAGATGAAAATAAATTAAGACAAGTTTTAGTAAAGTAAGGAAAAAATTAATCAATTTTTGGACTCAATTAAATGTTAATGGTAAAAACTGTTAGAACCATTATTGGCTGATTTAATTTGCTTTTACAACAACAGTTTAAGGTTAAAAGACATCTATTTGATGTGATTTATTTCTTATGCAGCACTTGATGAATTTATCTTATGAATTTGCTGTTTGATTTATTTTATGTTTTGCTGCAGTTGATGAATCAAGGTAATTTAATTTTACCATCAGAAAATTTTGATGTCTTAAAAAGCATTTTTCAACTTGAATTAAAAATTTGACAACAAGGATTTTATGTTAAATAATATATTCATTTATGCACAGTAATGTATTGGGAATGCTTAGAGGAATCCCCTTTGTTTATTTTTCTCACAACTTTCCCATATGATGTTGCCTTGAGAAGGTATTGCATGTTGTTGCCTAAACTAGACCATGGAATAGCACTAGTACTAGCTCTGTGTGTGCATTCCCTTTTCTTTTCCTTTGATGATTGTTGGTGATAATTTAGCTTAGACTTGTGCTAATTTGTCTTCATCAGGCTAGCTTTTATACTGGATGAAGAATTCACTAGCAGATGAGAAGATTCTCAGCTACAATGATGTGGTGCTTAGGCAATCCGATCTTGGCATCCTTGATGGTCCATATTATTTGAATGATCGGATTATTGAGTTTTATTTCAGCTATATTTCTTCATGCCATTCCTCTCTGGATATACTGCTGGTTCCACCATCGATTGCATTTTGGATAATGCAATGTCCTGTCGTTGACTCTCTTGCTGATTTCATAGAACCCCTTCATTTGCCTGATAAGACACTGGTTATATTTCCCATCAATGACAATGAAGATGTTGACAGAGCTGAAGGTGGTTCTCATTGGAGCTTAGTTGCATATTACCGCAATGCTAATGTGTTTGTTCACCATGATAGTTGCAGAAGCATGAATGCAGCACCTGCCAACAAACTGTATAAAGCTGTTGCTGGATTCATGGGATCCTCTGGATCAGCTTCTGAGGCTAGCTTTCTGGAATGCACTGATTCACCCATGCAAGATAATGGTTATGACTGTGGCTTATATGTGACAGCCACAGCAAGAACAATATGCAACTGGCATGTAAATCATAAAAGCACAGATAAGAATGATCTGTGGTTTTCTGCTGTGAAGGAACAGGTTACTCCATCTGCCGTTGCCAGCATGCGAGGCGAGATCCTGGCCTTGATCAAAGATCTAATGGCAAGACATCAACAATAGCATGTTCCAGATTAAAATCAGTCTCCTTTCTTAGTCGGAGTCTTGAATTTAAGTTTGAGCTTCCTCTATATCTTGATTGATGAGATTTTTAATGTCAGATTGAACCACAAATTTGAACTTCATTGCTGAGGTGAACTATGATTCACTGTATGTTTAGTTTTACCTCCAAAGAGAATGGATGCACATCAAGTTGGAGCAGTCAAGTGTTGCTTTTATGTTAATCTCTTTTGATATGAATTTGCTGCTATACGTGTGCATCTTCAATGCTATGCTATCCCAAACATTGTTGAGTATATTTGGGCCTTTGAGTACCCAGTCACTGCTGAAGCAAATTTGATCTTTATCGCACAAGTGTTAGTTAAGCAGTAAATACAAAGATGGCGATACAGTTGGATCGGTTGTATGGAACCCAGAATAAATTGTCATTAGCTCATTGCCATTACACCTTCAACCTAGTTAGAGGATTTTTCTCGAATACATGTAATTGAAGAGTCGGTGATCACTGATATGTCTCTTATCTACAACGTGAAAAAAAAAAACACTTTTTAAGGAAAAAAAATTACATACAGTTGTTGGTGTTATTTTCTAATCATATTTAAAATTTTATACTAATAATATATAATGCATTTAATACGATGTAAATTATCAAAATTTAAAATTTCATATTAATAATCACAATTAAACTTTAAATTTGATTGGAAAAGAGAATATCACAGTACATAACTTTTGTGTCCTTTTTTATCCATTTCCCATGTCCTAGGTAGGTAGATTGATTGATTTTCAGGTTCTGTTTCAAGGACAATCTAATTGTGTCCCCATGGAGGTGTCACACTGACGCAGAACATGGGGAAACAACATATGGAGAGATTGGTAAATGACAAAAATATTTTAACTAACATGTAAAATATATATATATATAAAAAAAAAAAAACAAGTCTATTCATTGTAGCTACATAGATAACGGGTAGGAGAGGCCCATCAAAATTTTAAGAAGCTTGTACACTCTTGTTTATATCTTGTATTGAAGCAATCAAAACTCTATCCATTAACATGATTTGACCACTGGAAGAACCACTTCGCACGCGACGGTAATCGTATTCGGGAGTCCTGCATCATCGAAAGCATACAGCAAATGCGTAAAAATTAATCAAGTAAAAGGTACAGAATAAACGACGCCATCATAAGCGATACATTTGAGTCCACATACCTGCTAACAACCCAATTAAATATCGAGATTTTATTCCCAACAAAAGCATTAATCGATTACCAACAGCACGTCACTTATTCAATTTTAACATCGGTCAGGCAAACAAAGTTATTATTTACATTGGATAACTTTTCTTTTTCTGAGAAGAGGGAGGATGCACAGTTATTACGAAACCAAGAGAACAGAGAATAATATGGAATACTAACAGAAGCAACAGGGGATCCGGGATTCCTGGGACAGAATGCAGACATTGTACCATTTTCTAAACGATTACCATGTAGTATGGTTTGGGTAAACTCATCAAAAGAAAACCAATACAAGAGAATTGATGAAGTTCATGCACGACAGTTTAAACTGCAAGGATTACTTGTTCGGAGCAATGGTGAATAAAGCGCCGTGCAGTATGCAATAACAATCAAGGTATACCAAAGTTTCAACATAGGAGGTTAGTTACATTCAGTAAACTAGCTAAGCTAATCTCCTAGAAAATTATTTAGATAAATGGCACTCACCTCTTTTGGAGATTATTTACGTCGAGTTAGTGTCCACTGGATAGCTCCCTAGCACTCGCAAGAATGTAGCAAACTCCTGTTATGTGTATCGGTTTTAGAACGTCTGCTGACCAGTAATACTCTCAATATGCTTTAAAGGATTGAATAAAAGCCCACCTTCAGATGCCTTAGGGCATTTTGTGCAGTCTGATCAGCCATTGATGCTTCGAAATCAACATAGAAAAGATAATCAAAATACCTGTATAAGATAAGAACTATGGTCATAACAATCATTAACAATATAACCTTATTTTAGACACAACACTAATAATGATTCTAAGTTTTTAACTAACTAGTTTAAATGATGAATGTATTAGAGTTCAGAAAAAGAAAGCTATGACTTTCAGTAATTATACTTGGAATTGCTGCTATCATCTGCTCGTAGAGGTTGGTTTCGCAAAGGACGGCTTTCAATCTGTTGGAAAAATAAATGAATTGCATAATCAGGAAGGCCTAAAAAGCATGGATCTTAACTTCCTCAAAAGATATAACAGGTGATAGATGCCAAGAAATACAACAAACCTTTGTAAGGTTAATCTGACGCAAAGCAAAAACAGCAAGGGCCTTAAAAAGAATCCCAGGACCCTCTTCTAAAGAAAAAACTATGCTTGTCTGAGAAATCAACAGCAATATTCAATATTGATAAGTAAACGTAAAACCATCAATGTAGAAGTTGGGAGAAATGTGATGTGTTCTATCCAATAATTGCAGCTATTTATTCTGAGTACCTTAAACGGCCTATCAGTGCCTGGAATTATAGGTTCTCGTGCCAACATTAAAAATCGGGTGACATTATCACTATCATCCTGCAAATGCAAACCTATTAGTGATCAAATATACCATGAACCAGAACTGCAAACAACATAAGTAAAAACACTGATGCCATAGACCCAGACCTGAATGTCTTCAGCAAGTATATTTAAGCCATAGATCTTTGCAGCAGAAGAACTAGCAACTGCTCCTGCATCTTGTAGTCCGAGCAATGCGACATGCTATAATTTGTAACTATTTTAGGATAAGTGATGCTGAAAAACAAGTCAACAGTAGCAATACAAATTGAATTCCAATCCTATACTCCAATGTGCAACAGCTAATCATGTCTTCTGAAGAATATGCCAATGTTCCCAGCAGATCAGAATTTGACCAAGGATGACCTACTTATGACTAAGGCCTCTGTTCAGGATGGTTGCAATTTTTTGGTTTTTAGTTCTAAATGCAAATTTAAAAACAAAACATGTTCTGATAAAATAAAGCTTAATTGGTTTTTTACATGATTTTAAATCACATTTTCCCCTAGTTTTCAAAACAATACAGAAAGGGTTTCTTTTCCTTTTTTTTAATTTTATGTTGTTCCCTCACACAATAACCTCAGAATATCACATCACTGCATCACTGATTCTGCATTTTGCCATCGACGTTTTGAGCTTTAGCTCCTAGGCAAATTCTTTGGGGGAAAAGATTCTCCGTGTTTGAGGGTCTAAATATACAAAATGCTCTCAAATCTAAAGGAAATAAGAATGTCTCCTAGCAAACTGGGAATAGTTCCAATGATGCCATACTCATTGTAGTGCAAAAATTAAGCAAAACCATTGATTAACAAAACACCAAAAATGATGCCAGCTACATAGCTTTTGTTAGAAAATATGAGAAATATCTTATGATTTCAATTTTGTATCTTAGAATATGTTAGAGTATCCTAGATGATCTCTTAGAGTTTATTCTTATTTTATATTCTATGATTTGTTTCCTTATTTAATTAGAATCTTTGCAATTATAGACATATTTGATTAGAATTAGATATATTAGAATCTGACTTATATACATATCACATCAAGCATATAGGAATAAAATATTCTTAAATTATTTGTATTTATTGCAATCGATATCAATCTGCTGGCATAGTTCAGACTCGTGGTTTCAATGTCCCTTGCATGTATTTTTTTCTCTTTCAACTTCCGTTCAATAATTGTACAGTTACCTTGGCGGCACCAGCTGTATCATCAACTGCTTCTCGCACCAATCCCAATTTTGTCAGTGTGTTCTCACATTGAGCAAGAGCCTGAAAATGTGTCAGTCTGAGACATGTTTATGATTGGGAGAAGGTAAGGCTTAAAATGTTAGAATCACACCTGTGGATGACTTAGAACCCGGTTCAAATCCTCAAGTTTAACACCATGGTTGGCCATCAAACAGTGACGGACAGCATATTTTACTTCTCCTACTATATGTAATCTATGCCGGAGTAAAAGGTCATAGTTTCTGTGGATGCTCCCTCCTAAAGAATTCTCAATTGGCAAAACTGCTCTGTCCACAAGCCACCTTTCAACAACCTACAACAGAAAACCAAAAATGAGAGAAACAAAGAGATTAAACCTTTCGGAAAATGTCTAAACTAGAAGGTAAGGTAGATAAGAAAACAAAAATAAGAGATAAGACTGAGAGTTAGGAACTAGAACTAGAACAATAAGAGTCCGGACAAGAACTATACAACATAAATTAATCAAGCATAACATGAATTCCATGAAGAAAACAGGGGAAACCAATAAAGAAACTTAAAAAAGAGATAACAGATCAAGAGGAAAGGTTAACAAAACTTCACATCAAAAGTGGTGTCAAATTGTTCACACGGCACAGGTTCACAATTCGGGTAGGCCTTCTGTGCTGCTGATTCACTGTAAGCACCATGAACCCCCTGAAAATGCAGTATTTAGCTATATGAATTCATAAACAATAGGTGAAAGACTTCAATTACAATGCATTAATTTACACCGTCATTCAGTTATAAATTACCATATGCAGTACGTATCTAACAGTGCATCAAATAAACTCTACATGCAATTAGCTCCTTCAATTAATAGATAAAAAAAAATAAAAAAGAAACAAATGTAAGTATAAAGTAACCCATGCATGAGCACTGCCACAGCTGGTAAAAAACCCTCAAGAAAGTAATGTCAAATAATTGTTTTTAAACAAGATCCGCTATCCATTTTATTGTTATATTGATGAATTTGCTTATATACAATGAATTGTGTAAGAATTGCTTCTTTGTGCATATACACAGACAAAAAGAAAAAGGAATTAGATTCCACTAATAAACATGCAATGTGAAAAGCAAGCAAACACCTGATATGCCACGCGAAGGGCAGAACCGTTAGAAACTGAAGCAGATAAAGGCCCTGAAAGTTTAATCGCGAAAACCGTTAACAGTAATAGCTACGAGAAAGAGGGGAAAAAGGGGAAAGCGTAGAATAGAATATATATAGTACGCGGAAGAATGAGCGGATCTCGGGAAACGACGTCGTTGGGTGCGGTTCGCAATTCGACAGAGTGAGGTTTACCGGAGAGATCGTTCTTCTTCTGTTTCTCCTCGTCAAGTGAAGCGCGAATGCTGAGGTTACGGTACCGTTTTGAGTGAAGTGTGAGGTTGAGGGACGGAACGGCGTCTGATGGCGGAGATTGGCGGTGGAGATAGGGCTGAGGGTGGCCTACGATACGCGATGCTGCCATCGATACACAGTCAGAGACAGTGTTTGGTTTTGCAGATTATGGACTACAAAGTCCGTTTAGTAAGTCCTATGTTGATTACCCATTTCCAAACTTAAAGAAGAATGTTACATAGGAATATTTTAATTTAATTTTTATTTATTTCATTTTTGTTGTTCCTAACAATGGTAGATTAATGAAAAAAATAATAAAAAAAGTGAATAGTTTGTAAATATAAATTATTAATTTGAAATAAGTCAAAAAATTTGTTATATGTGTTTTGTTGAAAGTTAATTTTTTTTTTAATTTAACTTTATATATAGATTAGTGGAGAAAAATATATGACATACGTATATATTATGAAAAATAATTTATATAAATACTTTAAAAACAAATGGTTATTTTACAGGTATTTATCAATATTTTTTTTTCAATTTTTCTAATGAAAAATGAATATATACAATGACAATTTGAGAAAGATTAAAGTCAACGACATGCATCTCTTTTCTCACCTAGAGAGGTGAAATATTTTAAAGTGAATCTATCATTCTTTTTTTTTTTCTATTAATCCAAATTACTTCCTTGAAATCAACGCTTTTCTATCTTCTTAAATAATAAATATTAGATTTTGTTTTATGTTGACAAAAAAATTAAGAAATGGATGAAAAATGAAATTAATATAAGTAGGTTGGTGCAGAAGAAAAACAGAAAAAACAATTTTAAAGTTAATGAGGATAAATATAAGAAAAATTGAAAAAATATCAACTTTCGTCAATTACCCTCACCACACCCTGTGTTTCTTTCATCATTTTGTTAATTAATAATTTTGTATGAGTTTTTGTTGATTTTTCGTTGATTTTTCTTATAATTTTTTATTTCATACAAATATTTGTTGGGTGTGCTTGGAATTATAAACCCTTTATCAGCACACAATACAAAAATAATATGTTGTACAATAAAGATAATGAAAACTTATTTTCATCAAAAAGGTAATTAAAAAAAATAATGAAAGAGAAAAATTTTGGGTGTAGAAAGATGAAAGAGGGGTGTGCAAAATAAAAACCCATAGTGGTTTGGGCTTGGATTCCACTAAAGTGTAGTTTAGTTTACACTTCACTTCAAAAGGTCAACTGCACCAATCTTAAGTCTTATAATATTTACTAGTGATTACTGAATATATATATATATATATATATATATATATATATATATCATAATTTTTTATTTAACATATTATCTTATAGGTATTTATATTTATAATTATTTTGACACATTAAGTGGAGTATATTATTTATTATAATATTAAATTTAAATAATTAATATTGAAATATTTTTTTTAAATAATAGTTATAATTGTAAAATGTTCTTTTATAATATAGAAAGTAGCTATATGAATGAAATATAGTTTAGTTAAAATTTATTTTTTATCATTTCCATAATATGTAAAAAATAATTAAATTGAAATTCAATGTTTATAAAATTATATAATATTTTAATGAAAAACATGCCATTTAAATATGAATAATATTATATATTATTATTATTATTTTATATTGTATGCACCAAATTAAAGAAGAAGAAGAAATATATACATGGTAATTGCTCTTTTTTTTTTTTTTAACATATATACTAGTTTCTTTATGAACTTTCTTTTAATGTTTTCCACCTCTTTTTAGTTTTTGGATAAATAAAGAAAGCACTAATGAACTGCGAATCTTGGATACATTAATGAGGCCCATTAATCTTCTGGCTTAGAAAAAGCTCATACGAATTCATTACGAAAGCCCATGAAGTACTGGAAGACATAATGTCAACATGGGCCTTTTGTCACAACGGACATGTGAAGCCCACAAAAAAGATAACGTTAAAGAAATTTTGATAAATCCTCTTATTTGTTCTTCCTAAACAGAACTCTGTTTTTTTAAGAAAAAAAAAATATTATTTTTCATTTATTTGAAAATTTACCAATTTCAGTTCATATTTTATATCTCTTTGCGTGTGTGTAAAGAAAATATCTGATTTGAAAAAAATATATTAAATTAATTGTCTTAGTTTTCTACGATTTTTTTTTTTTGTAAATTTGTATTATTGTTAATTAATTTTTTTCTAAAAAAAAATCCTGTAACATGCAAACAAAATTACCAGTATTTAATATGCTAAAGCTTTTTCGACTTAAACAACTCCATTGAAATTGTCTAAAAAATTGTATTAATGATACGATTGTATATTGTTAATAATTAGAAATAAATTTTAAATTTAATTTAACTCTATAAAATCAATTTATAAACTAAATTTTATACTCGCTTAATACAATTAGGTGATTTGGAATTTTTAATATAAAATTATTTTTTTTAATATTTAATGCAAATAATATGTACATGCCTTTAATTAAATTATTATTAAATTAAAGCTAATATGAGAATACGACTTCACTGCGTTGTCGAAATACAGTCACTGAAACGTGATCATAATCAGAATATCATAATTATAATTAAATTAATGTTATGATTTAAGAAATCAGAGAAGAAACAAAACGGAGCATTCAGAAAAATCCGAATGAAGATTTGGCAAACTAGTTGATAAAGATATGTGTATGTTTTGTAGACAATTCAATGGACATTCCCAAAACTTTTCAAAATATCCTCCAATAAAAAACTATTAGCAAATGCACTACACAAGCATGATTAGCTCACAAATTTTGAAATGTGGCACAAACAAAACAAACCAACCCAATTGAACCAAAAGTTGCTACAAAACAAATAAACAACACCTTGGACCGACAGATATATGCAATGTTATTTTTTTACAACAGAGACCCTTCACCTATGTATAATAATGTTTTGTTGGTATCAATAATCCAATTTTATATTGTGACATGAAGAACTATTGGTGCATGTAATTGTTGGGGTTTAGTCACGACCAAAGGGATTGAAAACGAATTCTTAATGATGAAGACTTGTCCTTTTTGGCTTCCTTCCTTAACCCTCTCTATTTCCAATATGCATAACTAATTTTAGTGGAAGCCATCAATATTTGATTAGTGATATATGCTGTAAAGGAAAATTGTTGGGAAGATATAATTTTAATTAAATATGATATTTAATTATGATATATAAGTGAAAAAAAATATTATATTTTAAATTAATTTTAAAGATGAGTTAAATTCTCTAATATTTTTTATATATTATCTAAATTTAATTAATAATATTGTTAAATTTAAATTACATCTTTTATTAATTAATATGTTGAAATTTAATTAATAAATTAATAGATTTAAATTGAATAATTTATTAATAAATTATGATTGTTTTATATTATTTTAAAAAAATTTATTATTAATAAAATCGTATATGATGAGTATATGTGAATAAATTACATATTAATGAGTTATTTTTTAAATTGAGTAAATTTTTTTAATATTGAGAAAATCTTTCTTTGAATTAATTAGATATTAATAATTTTTTTACATAATAGTAATTAAAAATGATGAAATTTTTTTTTAAAAAAAAAGTTTTTCTTTCAATAAAATTTTACATTTTAAACTATATGATTCAGTTTGCAAAATTGATCAGTTGATATATTCCAGAACAGAAAGTTAACATGCATATTAAATAAAAAAAAAATATATGAATATCAATATTTTTTTTCAAAATATTTATGAACATTTAGCAGATTAAAATTCAGTAAATTTTTTTTATGAAAATATATGGACTAAATACAAATACAAATATAATATACCCATATATCATTTTTAATAAAGAAAAGCAGTTTATTAAAGATGTAACGGAGTTTATTAACGATACATGAAAAAATAATAATCTTCGACAAAAAATTCAATCGAAACGTAGCCTTAAATTGACCAAATGATAAGCAGAAATCCGAAAAGGAGGAGAGTGAAAGATAAAAAAGAGGTGGAATCCATTGAATTTAGCTTCATCAGTGTTCACCATTTTTCACGTTTGTTTCGGAGTTACGAAGAAATAAACAGAACAGAAAGAAAAACGGAGACCAATGGGCATCAAAATAACAGTGTTCTGTTTCTTTTACGTAAGTTCTGCTCAAGACATTTTCAATAAAAACAATTTATATAAATTATTCCTTACATTAAAAAGTTTATTATATCACATCGTGATTGAATAGAATAATTCACATTCACTTTATTCATAAGATATTAAACTTCTTTAATAATAAATGATTTTAAATAAGTTATGATCCGTGGGAACACTTTCTTAAGCTTATCCAATCGTAGATGTTATAATTCGTTATTCATTAATTTTCCCACCAATTCGATTCATGATTTCCCACTTGTGAGAGATTGGGATCCGACAAGGACAAACCCAATCTGTTACCAAACACTCCCACACACACACTCTCCTCCGTGCCATGATTCTCTCTCTTTCACCAACTACCTTCAACTTAATTTTGTATATTATTTTGAGAAAAAAAAATATTAAAAAATCTTATATTTAATTAAAAATAAAATAGAATTATAATATATAAATAAGATGTAAATTTTATTTTCTGAACTAATTTTAAAGATATGTTAAGTATATAATTATATTTTATATATAGTATTTAACTTGATGATTGACCTTATTTGTTAATATATTAAATTTTAGTTAATAGGTTATTAGATTTAAATTAGGTTAACTGTTGATAGGTTATTGAATTTAAAGTAGAGTAATAAGTGATATTTGAATGGAATGGAGAATAACAGGAAATAATATAAATGAGTGAGATGGGTAAAAAAGGTGAAAGAAAAAAAAGTGTATTGAGTTAGGAAAAGAATAATAATAAGGATAGGGTTGTTGGAATTGGAATGGGATATTGGGATTCTTTGCTTGAGAAGGGAGGAGAAGTTAGTGGGGTCACCAACATGAGACTGAGTGTAAGGGTCCAAGATTTGACAGTGCTATCCCTATTCTATTTTATTCTATTCTATTCTATTCTCTTCTCTTCTATTCATCATCCTAAATTAGTGTGTCTTTCTCTCTCTCTTTCTCTCTCTCTCTCTTCACTGCACACACCACTCCACTCTTCTTTGCTTCTTCCTCGTAAACTGCAATATTCGTCTCTCAAGCCGCATTTCCCATGCCACGTGTTCAAACCGCACACCTGGCATCCTCCTTGGGTCCCACCTCACACCGACCATAACCATAATAATCACTTTCCTCGCCCCGCTCTTTCCTTTCAAACTCTCACTCTTCTTCTTTCTTTTCACACCACCTCTTTATATTCCTATCTCCACCTCATACAAATCTAAATTTATTTCACATCATTTAATCTCACTTTTTTTATTAATTTTTAAAAATACTATAAAAATTAGATAACAATTATTTTGTATTTTTTCTTGATGGGCCGAACATTTTTAAGATAATTTCTTAAAATTTTATTATTTTTATCTCATTCAATAATTATTCAATTTTTTACTTTTCTAAATGTGAATTTATAATGCATACAATTTTATTTAAATCTTTCCACTCAATCATATATTTTATTTTAAATAATATAAATATTTATTAATTTTTATATATTTTTTTTATCACTAAATTATTCTAGCGTGTTTAATTATTATAATTGTATTTTTTATACAAGTAATAAGTCACAGAAGAAATATTTTCATTAATATAACTTTTTCTAAAAGATATAAATAAATAATTTAATAGAATGTTAATTTTATTTTAAAATTTTGATAATTATCTCGATTATGTAATTAAGATAAATTTAAAACTATGCATTTTTATTTAAATTATATAATTAAAATAATATAAAGTAAATAAAAACTTTTTAATATTTAATTATTAATTTATTAATTTATTTATTTATACATTAAATTTATTTATTTTTATTGATAATATTTCAAATAAGAACTCAAATACAAATTTGAAATTCGATTCAAATCATAATAGTCTCTACTATTTTCTTTTTTTCAAACTATAGATAAATTTTATACCGTAAAAGTTATTTTCGTTTCATTATGTTATTTTAAAATATAGAAAATTTCTCCTACAATTTTATTTTTCTCAAGCCTGTATATAACAATCAGTAAGCAAATAATACATATGTTATATTCAATATAAACAATTCAAAATATAATTGTTCGAGATGATAATAATCATAAAAATACCTCATCTAATTATTAACATAATTACCAGATATTTAAGGAATTTAAATTGTTACAACATCTCACATGATTAGAAACTGATTGATTATTTAATATTGATCGAAGATATTTATTGAGTATTTCGATTTAGACGGAATAGATTAAAATTTATGTTTTTAAAATTAAAAATTTAAATTAATTAATCTATCTAATAATATAAGAATGAAAGATAATTTTTAAAAAATAAAGAGAAGAAACTTATATTTAACCTAAAAATAATAATATAACGAAAAGCATAAATTAAATTTATAAAATTTATGTATCATTACTCTTTTAATAAGTAGATTTACTTGGACTACTCACGTGGCAAGCACGAATTGTTGCAGTAATCACCAAAGCAATCATAAATTACCGTCATAATTAAAAAAATTAACCAAAACCAGTGAAAAGAGGGAACAAAACATTACCTGAACTACACATGCTGCGAAACTAACACGTGTCAAAAATAGTTACACGTCATTCCATTTTAATGCACAAGTTACTATTGCCTCTGGATTTGACGTTACGTAAGCAGATATATGTTTTTAATAGAAGAATGATAAATTAATTTTATTATTTTAAAAAAATATAAATTATTAAAATTAAACACTCATTAAATATATATATATATATATATGAAGAGTATTTTTTAAAATAAATTTTAAAAAAAATTATATTTTTGAGCAAATAGATTTTTTATTTTTGTTACGAAAAAAGGGTTAGATGGGAGTTAAAAAAACCGATGTGTTTTCGTGGTTTTTTTTAATATTAAAAACAGAGTTTAAAACATGTCGAAATTCTAGAATGTTTCTTTGCCATTCTGTGCAAAACACGAAACAGCATGTACTATCTCCAACATGCGTGGTATTTCCAAAACTGAAGCACAATGCTTTAATTAAATTTCAAATATTCTTCCCTCTTCAACAGAACAACTTCGGAAACGTAACTCATTTTTTTCCGTTATCAACACTTTCCCCTCTTTAAAGAACTTTAAGATTATTCAAATTTTTATTCAATAAAAACATCCCCAGTACTAATGTTTTGAAACCACCTTTGTCAAAATAATTACATTAATAGAGATCTATTTTCATGATTCCCATGTCATTCAATGTTTTGTTTATCAAATTTAAGCCTCAAACAGTTTTAATGTTTTTTTATCATAGCATAGCCACTTAACTAAAAAAACCATCACCAAACATAAACACCATGTTACTGTTAAATTTCCCCAACAAACAAAACAGAACCTCGGCGTTGTGAAATTACGAGCAACAAGGGTTGCCCAGAACCGTAATTAAAACTGATAGCGATGGAAATTAACGACTTTCTAATCGATGAGTAACAGTGAAGAATCATGATGGTGATGATTATTATTGTTATATTGAAGTTGTTTGAAAGCAAGAAATTTGTGGCTAACATTGTTGCCTTTTTTTTGGTCCATTGGGTAGTCTGCAACAAGAACAATATTATCCCACTTTCCAATTTCAATTGTTTGAAATGTTGCTTTTCTTTATGCGATTGTGTTTATTTATTTATTTTTGCTGCATGAATCTAAACGAAGCCATCACATCGAAGTTGTTAATAATTAGGATGGTTTATGATTATTAAACAAGAAGAAGAGCACACAAAATGAGATGACATATCAACCTCAACCATAGAGACAAAGATTCTGCGCGGAAGAAAGAAGTGGGAACACCAACCAGATTCTTTTCTTCACAGAAATGCTAATACAAACAACGTTACCGTATGTGTTGTGTGCCTAGGGGGTGTTGGGCACAGTTTCCCATCACTCACTTTTACTTTTTTTTTGCCCTCAGTGTTTCCTTTGACTGATATAAATTTGACCAGTCAACCAACATGACTGATCCCTATGATGTCCATGCCTCATTGCCCCACCTACAATCCATGGCCCACCACAGTTTTTTCTGCATATTCTCCAATCTTTCATCCATTATTTTCTTAAATATCCATTCCTCAACACCCACATGTTCATTTCAATCACCACATGATAACATATACTATTAATATTGCTTTCTTTTCCTTCCAATCTATGCTTACTTTGAATACTAGCTAGCCAGGGACTCTTGTAATCACATAGGGTGCACTCAAAGCTAAATTTCCATGGGATCCAAAGGATTTCAAAGTGGGATCAATCATTGTTTGCTAATTTTTTTCCACAAGTACTCCAAAACGATAATGACACTATGAATTGTAGTTAGTATTATACTATTTCCCGCCAGCCACTCCAAAGAATCTGATACCTATGGCTCTGAACATACCACCCAATTTAGCAACAAATCATACCGTATACAACGTACTACCATCACATACTTGGCCCATTCTTCTACTTTTTCCTTTCTTCTTTTGAGTGGGGATAATTTTTAGATTCTTATGATGTGTAGCAGAGTTTTAAAAATTCTCTACAAGTGTCATCTGTGTAATAGCTTCAAGGCTTTTGGGTGTTTGTAATTACTGCTATATGATTCTATTAACTGCATTTACACATAGTTTATCATGATGTTAAGAGATTTAACCAAAATTTGACTATGATTTTAATCCTTGATATGAATAGTTCAGTTAGCTTTTGAATTTTTTAATCATACCAGTGTTTCTGTGACTGCAATTGTGATGCCCACCAAGTGTTTACTCGAAATAACAGGGAAGTCAACAAAGCTGTGACTGCAATTTGAACACTGTGTGTTCAATTAGTTGAATTTCTGGTTATGTATATCACATGCAGTATTTGTTTCCCATTTAACTATTTATGATGGATAAGGACATAATAGCTATGATTTGTTAGGTTAGCAATCAGTTTCATGTTCATCTTAATTGTAACTAAGGAGAAAGAAATAGTGTGCCCCATGATTCATATGTGAAACCAGGGATTAAAAATTTATAAAATGCAATGATGATAGTTAACTTTTCTCTAATTGTTTTTGGAGTAAAGAACCAGCCCAAAGATACAAATTGGTTGTGGAAAAAAAGGGAAAGTAGTTTTTTTTTTTTCTTCTTTTTTCTACTAGCTAATCGACAAAACGCCATGTGTAAGGAAATGCATCTGATTAATCTGCAGATTGATTAAAGAAAACAAGAAGACGAAAATAATCATTCTCTTCTGCATTGGCAAATAATGGTAACTATTATACAATCATTCCCTATATATTTGGCTGTTCAGATGAATCTTGGACTCTGTTGTTTTGCTAAATTGTGTTGCATACAGTTGGAAAAGAAATTGACCAATCGTCTTCTATTTGCAATAATTTCCTCTAGCTAGTGTGTATATGTAAATAAAGTAAAAATATGTTATATAATTCGACATATGTAACTCTACATATATTTTATTTTGTTTGGATAATTAGGATATTTGAGTATAGTATATAATTATAAACCCTAAATTCTAATTAGTTGTTGAGCTAAATTAACATATTTATAGTATGTATTTTTTATGAAAGTATTAACGTTGTTATTCAATTAATTGTATTAAGAGCTAAAAAAAATAAGTTTTTATTTTTTATGAATTATATATATATATATATATATATTAAATTTTTAAAAATTTAGAAAAAAAAGTTTCTAAAAAAATTAAGATGGGGTACATAATTTGGTTACAACTAATGAAAGAAGTGTGATTTATTTTATAAGTGAATAATATACATACTATCATATAAACAAAAATTGTTAAACATGATAAATTCATTAATTTTAATACAGTAATTGTTTTAAAAGAAGTCATATGAATAACAATTTATATTTAACTGGCAGCATACCATTTTGAGAAACACTAGAAATTAGATTATTTGACACACTTTTTTTAACATGTTTTTTTTTTTATTATTGATTGAAATTGATTTGAAATTCTAAAATTTGTGGGTCTCACATATTATTGTCACTATTAATTTGTTAATTTTTAATAAACTTTAGTCATTAGAACAAGTCTCTAGAGAGTGATATGTAAAAGTAAAAATCTTATTTTATTTTAGTTTATTTACTTGTTGAGATGTTTATTCAAATTGAGCATATGTTGTATCCATGCAAATGTCGATTAAAATTGAGCATGATTCTATAATGTGTGTGATGATCCCAACAAAATGAATGTGGTCTAAGAATCCAGAAGGATAGATAGAGATTGCAACAAAGGCACAAGTGGGATAAGACATGATGACATTAGTTAGCAATGTTTTGTGTTAATGAATGGTGGTGAATGAGATTAATTTTGAAGATTAAGTTAAAATTGTGTTGTAATGAGAAAAAGAGGGAGAAGATGAACTATGAATGGTAAAGAGGGTAATGGGTGTGGATAGAAGTGTTATAATGGGAAATAATGGTGATGCGTGTGGAGTGACAAGGAAAAGAAAGGGCATGCAGGAGGAATTGCATCCATCCAATAAGTGGGAGTTGAGTAAGACAAGTCAGTGACTGTGTTTCAGATTATTATTGATCATCATCAGGAAGAGGGACCACCAGCACCAAAATTGAAGGCCCAAGAGACCCCAAAACAGGTAAAGCAAAAATTGACTCATGAATATGGAGTGAGTGAGCGAGTGAGTGAGTGAGTGGTGACAGTAGTACTTGTTAGGTGTGAATGAATCAACCAATGACTCTCACCCAGCAACAACGTGTTAATTCCTTCCCTTCTATCTATCTATCTATACCTTACTATTAATATAGTTCATAGTCATAGATCATAACTTTCTAAATTATGTTATCCAAATTTGATTCTTGTATTAATGGTATGTGACAGATAATAGATAAGATTGTTTAGATTATGCAGTCTCAATTGTATTTAAAACCAGTGTATTAGTTTAGATTATGCAGTCTCAAATGTGTTTAAAACCAGTGTATTACTTAGATAAATTAAGAGAGAAAAACGATTGTAGACTATTCCTAATGATGTGGAAGGAAGAAAGAAAATTGAGATGAATTAGAGTGTTTGAAGAGATGGGGAAGAAGAGAATGATTTTGGATGAATGAATGGAGGAGGAGGAAAAAGACGAAGGAAGGATGAAGATGAAAATGGAGATCCTCTGTCACTGTCATTAGTGTCCCCTTGCCTGTCCCCAACATCATTACAAATCCACATCACCCGGACATTCAACAAACGACGACAATCCTTCCTTCCATCAATTTCAATTAATAATATCTCCTTCTGCTTCTCCCACTTGGTCCCACCTCATCATACTCACACACATACCAAACCAAATCCTTTCTTTCCATTCCAACAATAACAACCCCTTCTTCATTTTTTTTCATTTCTTTATTCATTCTTCTGTTCTTTATTCAAAAGGAAAAACTGGGTAGGAGATTAGATTAGATTAGATTAAGGAAAGGAATGATTAAAATTAAAAAAAAAAAACAACAACATGGGGACGCGGGTGGACGAGGTTTTGTGTTTGGGGGCTGAGAAGATCGCAGAGGTTTTGATTGTTTTTGGTTTGTAATGTTTGGATTTTGTTAAGGTGAAGTGGATTATTGGGAGAGAG
Organism: Macrotyloma uniflorum; assembly: GCA_016859785.1. Lineage (NCBI taxonomy): Eukaryota > Viridiplantae > Streptophyta > Magnoliopsida > Fabales > Fabaceae > Macrotyloma > Macrotyloma uniflorum. Next base: position 1,805,643 of record BDMB01000036.1, read on the forward strand.
TGGTGGATGTGTGGGGACCGTTGGTGAGGTGGGGTCCACTAATAGTTGCATCCACGCGAGAGGGGGACCCACCAGAGAAGGGTGTGTGTGTTGTGTTATGTTTGTGTTTCTTTTTGTTTTTGTGTTTTTTTTGGTTCGTATGAAACCGTTGCAGAACAGAATTGGGTAAGTAAGGAAGTGAGAAGGCACTGGAATTTTCTTTCTTTATTTCTTTCTTTCTTAATGCTTTCTCTGCGTGCAAGCCAACCTCATCCATCATCTTGTACGGCAATAAAAATCATTACATTACACTCTCTCTTCTCTTTCTTCTCTTTCTCTCTCTTGGGATTGCTTGTGGGGTGCTTTATATATAACTAGTCCTACACCTGTGGTTTCTATTACCTCACTTTGCATGACTTCCTAAACTCTCTCTTCTATACTTATCTCTCTCCACTTTCCCTTCTCTCGAGTACTCTCATACACACACAAACTCACCATATACACAATCTACCAAAAGCTCTTACCTTTTGAGTTCTTGAATTAAACTCATCACTTAACTCACTAGTGCATATATTTTCGTTGTATGGATGGATCCTTCTAGTGGACAACACCAGGTAAATATCATTGCATATGTGTGGGGTTGTGTTGTGTTGTGTTATATCATGGTACTTTAATTATGTCTTTCATGGTCTTTTATTGCCTGGTTTTGGGTTTTAAATCTTTAATTCATACTTAAGATCTATTTGGAAGAGAGAACAAGGAAATTATCTTAATTCTTACAGAATGATTGGATTTGTTTTATTTAACATTTTTATAGCAAACTTCTGTCCATCCCTCGTTATTCTAAACCATATACTATACTATTCATGGCGTTTTCTATGTAATTGATATGCCTCTCAAGCTGAAAAGTAAAGACAGAAATCCCTTTGAGTGCAATAAAGTACAGAAATTGGAAATTTAAATGAACCCTTTATGTAAGCATAGAGTCAGATTGGGTTGAAAATGAATTGGTTAATGTTTGGTTTCGTTTCACATGTGATCAACTGGTTAATTTGGATGTTTTTGTGTTTTGTTTGTTGTTGCAGCAAATGTCTAACCAGTCATTGGAGAACATGTTGGCATGTTCAAAAGCACAGCAGGAGAGGAAGCCAAGGCCTCAGCCAGAACAAGCTCTAAAATGCCCCAGATGTGACTCCACCAACACCAAATTTTGTTACTACAACAATTACAGTCTTTCCCAGCCAAGGTATTTCTGCAAGTCATGCAGGAGATATTGGACCAAAGGAGGGACACTGAGGAATGTTCCTGTGGGAGGAGGGTGCAGGAAGAACAAGAGGTCATCATCATCTTCAACATCAAAGAGAGTCCAAGATCAAGGATTCGGAACCAATCCCAACAACCCACTCACTGGCCTCCCTTCTTTGTCTTATGACTCCAGTGACCTTACTCTTGCATTGGCAAGGCTGCAAAAGCAGTCGTGTGGGCAATTGGGTTATGATGAGCATGACCTTTCAATTTTGGGGAACCCCACAAGCACCCCATGTGATATCCTTGGCAACCCTGGCATGCACCACTCTTCCACAAACCCAGGGTTCTTGGATGCCCTTAGAAGTGGGTTCCTTGGAAACCAAAGCAATATGCAGAATCTGTACTATGGATATGGGAATGGGGACATGGGGGAGGTGGACAATGGCAATGCTTGTGGTGGGGTTGGGGTTAGTGGGGAGATGATGCTGCCTTATGATCAAGAAATGAGTGTTGCCACCACCCAAGCAGTGACAGTCACTACCATGAAACAAGAACTTTGCAATGCAAGGGAACAAAGTGAGAGTAGGGTGTTGTGGGGTTTCCCATGGCAACTCAATGGAGACACCAACATGGGTGAGCTTGACACAGGAAGAGCTAATTGGAATGGTCTCACTTCATCTTGGCATGGACTTCTCAATAGTCCCCTAATGTAGACACAATCAAGCTAAGGCACTGATAATTATTTCCTCTCATGTTTGATGAAAAAAAAAAACAGTTTAATTAGGAATTTCAATCCTCTCGAGTGCTGGGTTAATAGGGGTTTGGTTGATTCCCTTGAATCATCTCCTTTTACTTTCTTGTTTGTTTTTTTTTTTTTTTCCTTTTTTTGCCCTTAAATTGTCAAATTTTTTGTACTACTATCCTTTAATTGGTGAATAGACTAATGAAATTTCAGAGGTTGTTTGCTAACCAAGTCAATGAAGTTGGAGAGAAGTAGATATAGAGCATCAATCATCATTTCCTTATTTGACAGATGAGAGAGAGAGACAGACAGAGAGAATGAGAGTGATGTTTCATGGTTTAACGCAGCCTGAGCATGAACTACTCTCTGAACAGTTAGAATCAATTTTTTCAGGAGCTTTGAATTTATAATTAGTGATAGTTTCAAGATATTCTTCTACGATTGCATCTTATTCTCACCAGGTAGATTCTTAGAACATGTTTGTACTGACTATACTGACTACTATTACTGAAATGCACTATTAAATTAAATTAAAGTAGTTACCATTGTTCCATTATATGTTATGATATGATAGTGGAGCTGAATCAGGTGATAAGAATTTTAGAATAGAAATTTCTGTGAAGCATGAGCGCCAACTTCGGTGAGGATTTTGTCTCTCTCTATGGCACTTGGCAGACCAAATCCAACTTAGGATTTTGGCGTGAGGAAATCGTCAGTAATAAGTTTGAAAATTATTTGAAAGTGCCTTAATCAATGACAATAAGCTACATTGCTACATCATGGTTTGAAATTTTTAAGAGGACAAGAATTCTGGGGCATAAAAAATTCAATTGAGTCAGAGGGAGAATCTGATTTGTTTGGTTGTCACCCTTTGAGAAATCGTTCTTTTGGGTATGAAAACATGAAAACAGATACTATATGCAGCTGTATAGCAGCATTTAAGAAGTGATTTTCCTCCTAGTGTAGATCAGATTACTTTGTTGTCCTTAATTAAGGGTAGAGAGATTGGTGGGAAGTGATGTTGATATTTAATTAGATGATTGTGATATGAGAAATTTTAATAGGACTAAAGGGTCTAAATTTTTTAAATTGACCATCACATTCATTCACCTCAAACAGCAACAAGTACTGGGCCTACTTTGGTTGGGGTTTCAAATAAGAAGGAGGTGGAGCAAGTACATCTAGTCAAAGTCTTCAACTAGCACTATCTCTTGCTTATCTGACAAAGCACATGGCACAAACATCATACTACATTATTATTCTCTATGTGCTCTATCAAAAGTTAAATGTTTTCCTTTTACTTTCTTAATCTGCATTTCACAGGGCCTCACAATTCAAAATATCATTTTTTTCTCTATATTTATATTCCAACTTAAGTCTGTAATGACACTAACCAGATAAAATTTTGTAAAAAAGTGTGTCCAAGATCCCAGTTGAAGCATATAACTTTCGACCCAAATGAAAATGTTGAAGCTATTTGGAACCTTATGGGCTAAGGAACATATCACTTGTTGTGTAGACAATTAAATTACGGCGAGGAGACAAATTTGCCACTTGTTCAGACTTGAGAGTCACTAATCAGATGAGCACATAAGTTATTCCTAGTTTAATAATATTATAAGTACCCTTTTAAAACCAGAGAACAACAAAGAATCCTCAGAGAAGACTAATGAGATATTTTGTCTGTGAAATTCTCCAGTGTAAGATAGTTATTACGTCAGTTATTAAAATCTAGAATGAGAAGTTACTGCAGAACCTGAGTTTCACGTGTTACGCTAATGGTCTATTGGGGAGGAGAGGTGGAGGAAGAAAGCCTGATTTGTGATGATAGAGACTGTTTGAATTTGATTATGCGACAAAAATACGAAACTCGAAAAAGTTAAGGGTATAATTTTCATCTTTAGAAAACAAGGACAAAATGCCAAATAAAAATTTGTATAATGAAATATTTTACTAACATAATTGTAATTGATTTCTAAATTCAAAAAATATATAATAAATATAATTGATTATTTTTTTAATTTTAAATATTTTTAATATAATAAATAAATAAATAAATAAATAATATTATTAATATATAAATTAAAAAGCATTAAATAAAATAATATCTTTTTTTTTCTAATTTAAATATTTTTTTTCACTTTCTTATTTTCCATTTTCCAATCCAAACACATGCTATAAAACATTTGAACCAATATCATGATATCAACTTACATAAATATTGTGGACAAGCTTATGCCATAGGTATTTATTTCGCAAGGGAATCGAGATTCGTGGGTGATTGGATTCGTAGGTAAAAAAAAGCTAAAAACAAATTATGTAAGAAATTTATTTATTTTTGCAGTAAGGATCCTTTTGGTTCAAGGGTTTGAAAAAATGTAACGTCGACACAATTCATTTTAAATGAAATGTGTAAAAAAGTTAAAAAAATAGAAAGATGAAAAAAAAAATCTTTCACCATGTGATAAATATTTTATTAATAATTTCAATAATTTAAAAAGCTATAATTAATTATGGTTGTGGTGATTTTCTTTTCTCTTTTTATTATTATAATTGTAAAAAATAATATTAAAATTAATAAATTTAATTATTTTTATTCCGAACATATGTAAGGAGAGGCTAATACATGTAAAGAATCAAAATACGTCTCCAAATTATTATTGTATTAACTAATAAATTTATATCTATAAAGGTTCAAATTTTTGTAGAGGAAAAACTGCCCCTGAATATCACAACAAACAAACCTAAAATGCCCCTGAACATTTTTGTTTTCCTCCACAAGCAATAAGCCAGAAATAAAATTCCTTCACATACAATCTTAAGAAAAATCAACATACAATTAATCATTTGATCATAAAAAAAGTCAAAATAGATTATTATATATTTGATTTGTAATTATTAATTATATAAAGTGTAATTTTTAACTGTATTTTAAACAAAACAAAAATATAAAACATTTTTCAAACAAATGTACAAGCGCACTACACTATCAAAACAATCCATAAACTAACAAATAGGCATGTTTCTAGCAAGTCCACACATAAGATTGAAATGTATAAGGTTCCAGTTCCATGAAGCACTAGAAAGAAAGCCAAAAGAATACAGATAAGAGAACATGTTCTACTTCTCCCAAATTCTACAATTGAAAACCATAAAAAAACCAAAGGGGGTACTCCTAAAAGCAATAATTCAAGACCTAGGCTTCTCCTTCTTCTCTTTGAAGAGGGCGAGCAGAGACACCCCAGATACCTTCACAACCTTAAATCTAACTCCAGGAATATCTCCAACAGCATGTCCTTTTCGCCCAAAACCAGCAATAAGCACTTCATCCTGCATGAGTCATTACCAACATCAATTTTTCAGTGGAAGAGGAAAAGAGAAACAAATACACCTCAACACCTCCACTTCCCTTTATATTGTTCAAGAAAAACTTACATTTTCTTCAATATAGTTCAAGCAACCATCATTAGGCACAAAGGCTGCAATCTTCTTTCCATTTTTGATTAATTGAACTCGAGCACATTTTCTAATGGCAGAGTTTGGTTGTTTAGCCTCAATCCCACTGTAAAAGATGTCAATTTAGACAAACCTTCTGTTAAAACTTACGGAAATTTCCAAGAAAAAATGGCATCCATAAAAATCAAAAGAATAAGGCTAACATTTTTTCTAGAACAATGCCTTTAGCATGAGAAGATCCAGCGAATGGCTTTTTCCATTCATTTCCAAGATGTGATTTCTTGTATGCTTTGTCAGCCCACCTCTGTCTTCTACGGTGGGACTTCAACTTGCGAGCAGCTCCCATACCACGTGTTTTCCTAACAAAGGATAAAAATACCAGCAGCTGTAAATTATTTACCATGTTTTTAAAAAAAACACAGTGCATAATTATTATTTATTATTAGTTCACACTATGATAATGGACCCTTTAGTTTATTTCCGAAGACTGGATAGTAAACAACTACTCAATTGACAAAAGCAATACATAAGGAAGGTACTGTGCAGTAGTATGTTAAAATTTCATATGAAGTATGAACTAATGTATAAATTGACATATATTTCCTATAAAGTGCACATCCTGCAGTTGATATCCAATGGATGTCATTTTTTTTATATAAAATGACTTATTTAAAGGACAAGATCTTCCAACCATGAAAATGGCTCCTATTTACTTGGATTTTCATTTCCAATTTTTGCTTTTTGTTTTCACTTTTTAATTACAAAAATGTTAAATTGTTTTCAATCTGTTCTCTGTTATGAAAGATCTCTAAGATTCCAATTGTCACCCATTCTACAATCATAAAGTAAACATCCGAGGGCAACTAAAGTAGACAACAAGAATAGTAATTTGGACAAATATAAAGCATTTTCAGCTCAAAGAAAATGCTCAGTCACAGTTACAAGCGAACACTGAGCTAACTTACAAAATAAAAGTTTTTATAGCCCCAAATGAAACAAAATTACTTTAGAAGTTCCACAACAAGAATTGCCATGTACAAAGAATAAAAAAAAAACAACACCAACTCTGAATGAAATCAACATTTAAACAATACGAAAAATGCACAGAACGAACACAAATCAAATTTTAACAACATATAATGTTATGAAAAAAACACTAATTCTTATATTTCCTCCAATGCTGGCGTGGAGCTGAATACTATTCCAAACCCCTTTCAATCGTGATTCCTCCATGAAAATTGAAATGTGAAAAGACATTATAGCATGAATTTTTAAGGGTATGGATGAATAGAACGAAGGAAATTGCACTACAACAGGTAATCTTCCTATGCTGAAACGGTAAATAAACATTCAAACTAAAAAGGAAAAACGATTTCGTTAAACGAAACAGCGCTTAGAAATGAAACATTGAAACTGACCCCATGGTGGCGTGTGGTGAGTACGAATCGTAGCTTCCGAACCCGACGGAGTGAGCAAGTCAGAACCAGTACTCGTTACTCAGCTCGCCACACTCAAACCCTAACCTAACCTAACCCTCCTTAATAACGTCTTCTTGTTTCTATTTTTTTTCCTGAACAATATTTTTATTTCAGCCCAGTGAAAATACCTGAGTAGCCCAAATATAAATATGGGCTAAGTTGGGCCTTGTTGGACAAAAACGTAGCTTACATTGTTAAAGTTGGGCCTTTTCTTAGTGTAGTTAACTTTTTATAATGGAGAAAAAAATATCTAAAATTGTTTTATTTTTTAGATATTATCATTTAGTTCGTTTAGAATTTTTCAAATATTTATATTTTATAAAATGTGTTTATCCTTAAACACATTTTTTATTTTAATATATTTTTATTATATATATTAACAAAGTATTTGAACACATGAGAAAATATCTCTAATTTTTTTTCTAATATAAATTTTAAAAGAAATTTTTAAAAGTTATCGCATTTTGAATGAGAAATTGAGTTTTGAGTAATGAAAACATTAAAAAGAAATTTATAAAACAAATGTGAAAAAAAATAAGCAAGCTAATTTTTTTTTTAACTAGAGAGAAGACACTTAGTTTTTTGGATGAAAATCATCCTAGCTGCTAATTGAAATTAGCAAGAAAGAGAAAAATAGAGAAATATAATTATGATAGATCATATAATTAATTAGGAAAAAAAAAAAATATATATATATATATATCTATATATAAAGGGAAACAATAAATATTATAAATTTTAATATATAAATTTTTTTTAAAGAAGTAATAATACATAAACATATTATATATCATTGCTATTAGATATTCTTTAATATTAGTTTTAGTTGATATAGAGTAAAAAAAAAAAAATATTGTATAACGAATTTAGCATTTTGGAAACAGAAAATATATTCCATAACTAGACAACAATGTTTCAAGTACGATTTCACAAACAGTTTCGGATGGAACAAGATTTACATTGCAGAGTGGAAGGTAAGGGTTGCCCAAAATTGCAAAAGGCATAAATAAGCATCACATGAACACACTATTATTGGACTACAATATTAGAACACAACTTATATAAAATGATAGAGTCACTATTTTTGAGGCTTCTTCCATAAGACCCCAAACTTCTTCAACATGTTGCCATTTTTCTTTCTCTGGAAGTCATCATCCATTTCTTCAGCATAGGGTGAGCACTTATAGTTGTTATCCAAAGACACAGTTCTCTCTGTGAGTTTCCCATTGTTTCCTGATGAAAGCATAGCAGCAGCTGCCTCTGCAGCCTTCCTCCACTGATCAGACTGCACCTTCAGTCTTCTGAGTTCTGCTTCCATTTCTAAATTTGCTGCTTGTGCTGCTTCTAGTTGCTCACCCACTCTTGCAGCCTTCTTGTTGCTCCTATCTGCTTCTTCCATCACAATCCCAAGTTTCATCAGAGCCTCACGTTCAGCAGCCTTAGCTCTCTCTACCTCAGCTGCAACTTCCTCACTCACTTTGCCACCATCTGAGAGCTTGTTGATTTCCATCTTCAGCATTTCATTCTCCTCAGATATGCTTTGCAGGGTTGTCTCCTTGTCCATCATATCTGCCTTCAGTTCAGCCAGACATTCTTCTAGTCTTTTAGTTTCCCTTTCGAGTTCATGCTCATTTTTGGATGACATGGTCTCTTGAAACTTGAGGTTCAAGTTCTCATTCTCCTCCACAATGCCTTGCAACTCAGTTTCCTTGTCCATTAGGTTGGCCTTCAACTCTTCAATGTCAGCTTTCTTCCTTTTCAACTCAGCCTCAAGCTCACATTCCCTCTTACCAGATTCAGATTTTATCTGCTCCACCAGCTCATAGGCACTCTTGATCTGCACAGTGCTTTGAATCTGCTCTTCTTGGTATTTAGACTCAGCAGTCTCTATAGCAGATCGCAGGCGTCTAACCTCGGACTTCAAAGAAACTTCTGTTTCTAGATGATCAGGATCCTCTCCCTCTTTCAATATTTCAGGTTGGTGTTCCGATTTGCTACTGATGGGGTCTGTCTCACGTATGCTAAGAAGTGCCTCTAGTGAATTCACCCGTGCTTTGGAGTGGTCTAACTCCAAAGCAATAGTGTTGTAGTCATCAACAGCCTTTGCAACATCAGCCCTTAAGAGCTCAACATTTGTTTTTGCAGCCTCAAGTTGCAACATGGTTTCCTTGAGCACTGCTTGGGCCTGTGATTCAGATTCTTTGCAATCCGTTAGTTGGTTTTTCATGGTGTCCACAAGAGAAAGGGTTTCAGACAAGTTCTGCTTGAGGTTTAGTAGCTCCATGTCTGCTGATTCTGCTTGTTGAGACTGCACACTCTCACAACTAGCTACCAGTTCAAGTTCGGCCTTGAGCATCTGAATTTCATTCATTGCAGAGGACAAGGCAGCAGACTCAACTGAGAGCTGCTTTTTGGAGGCCTCAAGTTCAGATTGGCATGCCATATCACGCTCATCTATAATTTTCTGGAGCTCAAGAACACGAGCTTCTCCAGCACCACAAATATCAAGAACGTGTTTTTGTGACTCATCAAGTTTTGCAGATAGAGCTAATAGTTGTTCCTTAGACTCCAGGGCATCTTGCTGCGCTTGCTTCTTGCTTGATTCAGACAAAACAAGCTGATCCATCACCTTCTTCAAATCATTTTGGAGTTGAGAAATTTGAGATTCCAATTCAGAGATTTTGCTGGGGCGCTTCCTCTAAAGCAACACAAAATTACAATGTTTTATAATTCACCACAAGTTTCAAGGCTAGGAGAACTGTACTGACAAATTATAGAAAAAACACATCATATCGATGCATCCAACCAAGATTACAAATATACAAGTAGAAAAGTTGAAAAATAACACAAGATACGTTGTACCTCAGGCTCTGGGACATTTTAGAAGTCATGTATGTACAATGCCAAACGCACAAATAAAACCAACGACAAGTTGTTATATTGCAGCGCATTAGTTTATTCTACTCAATCCAGTGACTTCAATACGCTTAAATGTTTGAAGAACAGAATCCTTTAAGAAAAAGGTACATTTACTACTCATCTGCTAAATGGAGAAAAATGCACTTTGTAGGACGAGAATCTACATCCTAAAATGAATTTCAAGTAAGCATCAAATAAATAGTCAATAGAACCCCCAATCAACTGGTAATTTTGAAAGGAAACCAGGAAACAGTCCCACATTACATTACACTCAGGAACACTTTTGGCATAACTTCTTTCATAAGCTACTAAAATATCAAAGGAAAAACATCCGAATAGAGATTGTGGTTCTCATTGTCAAGGTTTGCTATTCCAGCATATCTAGTTAGAATTTTGCAGTGAATATAGTATTTGAAAAAAAATTGTTACCTCAATAACTGGGCTTCTGGGTGATCTGCGATCAGTGACTTTGGGGCTTCTCTCCTTTGATGATTTACTAGCCTGACTTGAAGAAGATACAGAATCAATGTCCACAGTTGTAGGCCTGAGTTGGCGCACGGCACGCGGAGACACCTTCTGAGGCACCTCAGAGGACCCACTTCTGAAATCAACATACACAAATGTAAGCAAGTTGACTTCATTGTGGGAAATGGAAATCCATATCTCTCAATTCTAGCCATAAATACCTTGTACCCATATTAAACAATGTCCTCACTCACATTGCTGCAGAAATTCTATAGGTGATGTAGAATTGAGACTAGATAAGTCGAACCATTCTTAAAGCCAAATTTAAACAAGAATATATAGGCTAAAATAGAGAGTAATTGAGTACAAGAACTACGGGAAAAGATTCCTAGAAGTTACAAGAAAGTCTTTCTAATATAGCAGAGTCATCAACTCTATAAATTCTGTTTGAAAATGAAAAGTGCCTTCCAAACACAAATTAAAACACGCTTACAGGTTACAAGAAAGTCTTCCTAAAATAACATGGGTGTCATCAGCTTCATAAATTCTGTTTGAAAAGCACAATTGAGAAAAACTCCCAAGTTACAAGAAAGTCTTCTTAATACATAACTTAGGCGCCATTAACTTCATAAATTCAGTTTGAAAATGAAATGTGTCTTCCAAGCACATGTTATGAAATATCTTCAATCAACTAACAAGATGATTAACAATGAATTTGCAATTCAAATTTTCTAGTGATTGGAAGAGAGTCTTATTCTTTCAAGATATATTATCACCATTGCTCAATGGGGATAGTTGGTGCTAAATATTGCCCCAACCAAATGATATAATGGCTTTTAATTTAGATACTCATTAGGGAGAAAAGAAAATTGTAATAATACAGCTACCGATTCATAGAAAAAAGAAGAAGAAGCTTTCTTCATGTATTAGAATTGGTAATAACTGCCCCGGGTCCCAATCTCCATTTTTACATTCCGCAGTTAAAGGGAGCGACCATATTGACAAAACATAATGGAACCAAAAAGAAAGCCAGTATTTGGAGACAAATATGCTTAGCCATCATCAAACTGTTCTTTAAATTGGTCCAATATGTCATATGGATAGATCAATAACTCATTATTTAGGTAAACTCAATAATGACTTTTTAGTGTAATGGCATCTTTCGTTAGCTTTCGGCAATTGATATCTTTCAACATCAAAATTTAACAAATTTATATATAAAAGAAAAGTCCAGCAGAATTAATTATACGAGAAAAGGCAAAAGGAGAAAGTGCCCCAAGCTTTAAGGAGGAGACTTGACATTAGCAAAGACTTGGTGCACTAATTGATGTTAACAACATGAAAAAGATAGAGTTTATACTTATTAACATTTTTCTCCTGTTTTAGAAATACTAAATGACATTAAATTTTGATATATGAAGAAATAGTAAAATACAACAGCCACAAGGTAAGCAACACCACTGAGCAGAGTTAGCATTCTAATTGCATTTAAAACCAGAAACCATTTTGAATTAGCAAGGTAAGAAGCAACATTAATAAAACAGGAAAAGAGCAAGGGACCAATTAATTGAAGATTACCTTGTCTTTGGTGTCTGCATGGCTTAATTGCCTCCTGTCCAGAAAAGAGAAACCAGTTTAATAATTTGGGCCTCGCTGCTTGAATGGTCCCTGACCCACAGTGACTGTAACAGCTCAGACAAATATCACACACTGAGACAAGAGAATCCAATGAGAAGGTGGAAGTTATGGAAAAAATAAATGTGTTCATGCAGGATGGTATGACCTTGTCATCTTCACCTCCTAAGCTATAAATGCAGAAGATTTGCTCAATGTGATTTTCACTTCATGTTAAAAAAGCACCTTAACCTTACTAATGACAAGTTACCTAAAAATATAACTACTTTATAAAGATGGTTAAAAAGGAAAAAACACTTCATAGATTCTCACTACAGTTCACACCATCCTAAAGTATCAATTAAAATAACATTGTGTCAAAAGATGTCACTAGAAAATGTGTGCAGGAATAGGAGATGGACACCACTATCAAAGGATGGAAAAATAAAAGCCAAGAAGATTGGCATTAACACAAAATGTCACCCACAGGTCCACACATGAGGGAAAACGTTCTCATTACCAACTGCTGCTATGATAAGCTCTTTCAGGCTAACAGGAACCAGTAATGATCAAGAGGGGCCTACAACTACAACAACAGAAAATGATGAAATTACACAGATACCCAACATCTCCCTATCTCTAACAAGGATATACCAATTTGCCCCTATGTGCTAATGAACTAGCCATTCCAACCTGAACCTGCTCAGAGAAATGTAAAATTGAAGCTTTAAATTTTGTGTCCAAATTAAAAGAGAGACTTTTTAGTCTAATGTAATCATGGTTCAATCTAGCCATAGCCCACAAAAATCTACCAAAAACGCAAAAAAAAAAAGAGACTTTCATCGAGTTTTGACTTCATTTTAGAAATCTGAACTGAATCCGGGTTTTTTCACCAACTCACTGTAACCCACAAACCACATTGCATCTGATAACCCGTTTAAACACCACTACTCCATACATACATGTATTAGGGGCATTATTGTAAAAACAAAATTGAAAATTTCTTAGCCCCCAATTTTGCCGTGAAAGTAGGCATGGTCCACTGAACGAGAGTTTAGGATTAGGATGTGAAGTAGTTGTGATATGAACACAAATCAGTTTACCTAAACTGCTCAAACCTTCTGATTCTGTCTGCCAAACGCGAAAGCCAAATAATCACCACACTATGCTCTAACCCATTCACATTCTGCACATGTTGCTTCAATGAGGAAACAAACAAGATGGTGTTGTAGTTGAATTTTGTAACAAAAACATGTTCTATACATGTGCATTGCAGAACAGAAAAACGCCAAAACAGAGAAGGAAAAACCTCTGCCACTGGGAGGTCACTTCATGGAAGGAATCTCACTGGGAATGAGGAGAATCACGTGTTACAGGAAACGAGAAAGCATGCAAAAACGTTAAACTCGACACCAAAAAGAAGATGAGGTAAAGAAGGAACACTGAAAAAAACCCATCTTTTGAGAGTAAAATGAGAGAGAATAGAGAGATTAATTTATAAGCATGAAATAAAAAGCCGAAGAAGCAGATAAAGAAACAGACAAAAGAAGTACGCTGTAGAATAACCCCTTTTTCTTAATATATTCCTTTTGCTTTTGAAAAAGGATGAGAGAAATATATTATACACGAAAGCTACGAAACCTTGCAGCAAGCTCGAATATTGATGTCAGTTTGTTTTGGCATAACTTTTGACAAGCAAAAAGCTCTTTTGAAGAGAGAAAAACAGCAAGAGTTCGAAAAGAAACATCACATTTCAGGTTCAACAAAGTAACGTCTTTATTTTGGTAAATTTAGAAGCAAACCAGTTTTTTACCAAAAAGTGAAAACAAATGTGAAGATGGAAAACTCAAAACTGATAAGAAACTCAAAGTTAATAGTCCAATTCAAACATTAAAAGAGCCTTGGAGTTTAAGTACCCCAGAGAGTTTTTTTTTTTTTTTCTAAGCAATGTAGAATGCAGAGGGAAAATAAGTAAGGAAATGGAGGTATATATGCATGGATCCATGAGTGCTAACCTTGAGGTAGTAGTGAAGGTCGAAGAGTTGTGGTGAGGGTGTGTGGTGTTTAACGTTGTGGGTGGTTTGGCATGTTGTGTTCCATTGTTATGAGTGTGAAGAGATGGATAGAGTGAAGAGGGAGGTAAAAAGGAAGGTGAAAGTTGAAGGTTGAATGGTGATAGGAGAGTGAGGAAGGAAACAAAAGAGTACAGTGTTTGTGATTTGAGGAAGTGAAGGGTGAAGTATTAATGAGTTTGAAATAGGAGTTTGCGTCCGCATACTGCACTCCATGTGTACTACCCTATTATTCTTACCTGCTCCCTCCACTTTTTTCTAACATTTTGTTTTTAAAAAAACTAATAATTAATTAACTCTAACCTCGTTTTATTAGTCTGATTTAAAAATATGCTTTTTTAATTTCGATCAAAGATATTTAAAAATATGTTAAGGAAATAAAAAATTTAGGTTACTGTATCATGTGTCATCCATATATATATACACAAATTAAAATAATAAAAAAGATAAAATACCAACAATTTTCTAAACTATGTATACCGCTTTAAAATAAAATCCCACAACTTGTTTATTTATTTCTAACTTTGATCCTCTCCAACCATGTAGTTTCTTTTCCATCGTGCCAATTTTCAATCATTGATATGTTTAATATAGTAATAAATAATGAAGATAAAAAAAAGAATAAGAGATACGTAATTATAAAAATTACATTAGATAATCGTACACGTGAGAATGAGAACTGTGTTAAAAGAGAAAATTATATTATATCATATATTTATATGATTTCATCCATATATATATATAGAGAGAGAGAGAGAGAATTTTGATTTAAGATTTAATATAACTAGATATTTTGATAAATATAACACAAGAAATTTTATTGTTATAAAATTTATATAAATGTTTTTAATTATATTTTTTACCAACTAAAAATTTAGCCATTTATAACCATTATAATAGTAATAGATTATATTTATAATTTAATTTTCATAAATCATTATTTATAAATACTGTAATAAAGAGAAAATGTGTTATGACGGAATAATTATTATGATGAATATATTCTAATTATTAAATATATATTTATGTTTATGATGAAAAAAGGTATCAGTTAAGAAATTTGTTATTATGCAGTTTAAATTTGTCGAGTCGGTATCAGTCAATTTTCAAATCAATGATAAAGTTATCAATCTAACATTAATTGATTATACCGACAGGAAATGATCTATCTTAATTAAATATTGTATAATTAAAGTTAAAAAAGTTTTAACCAAAACCTTAAAAAATAAGATTTATTTAGAATAATATAAATAAACTTAATATGTAATATGTGAAAGAAAAAGCTTTATAAAATAATAATATACTGAATAATTTAAGTGACTTGAATGTGTTTGTAAATACAACTCTATCATCAATCTTGAAAATTATGTAATCAAAAAAAGAAAATAATAAAGATATAATTTTAAAAAAATGTTTCCATCCCTATAAAAACAAAGATGAAACAAATGATCTTAAACGTACAAATATTAAATTAAATACCTTTATATATATATATATATATATATATATATATATATATGTTTGAATGTAATATTTGTATTTATTAATGTAGAATGCAATTTAATTATATTTGTTGTAGCTGCTAGCAGGGGCATATGAAGCTGGAGTTAACATCATTGGAAATCTTCTTCTGCGTCAGAAAAAAAATGTACTCATTATGTGTTCCGGTATACTTCTAAGATCAATGATTAATTCATATGGAAGAAAAATTACTTATTAATTTACACGAATAAACGAATATTATATTTATAAGTACAAGATAATATTTCATAATATTTTACTTGAAATTTATTATTCGTGTAAGATCAAATGATGAAATAAATACGATTACAATTTAATGTTTAAATTAGTGAAAATAATTAGATTAATTATTTATTTAAATTAAATGACTATTTATAATATAAAAAAATTATTATTCTTAATAAAATTAAATTAATTTATTTTCTAATCGAAATTTATAAAAATTATATTAAATTTATTACAATAATTTATTTTAAGTTTATAATTTATTAAATCTGTGATCAAACTAAATATTTGTGAACTAAGATCAACAAGTACTTTTTTTTTTAAGTGTCCAATTAGTTACAATCTAACAAATTGGTAAGAATTTGATACCAATTCAATATATTTATTTATTTATTGGAAAATCATAAGGTAAAAGATTTCATTAATTACTTTATTTACGAATTATAATGAATAATTGAAAATGTTCTTAGATTTATTTGATAAAAAAAAAAAAAAAAAAAACTCTTTATGTTCAAGCATTCAATACTGTAAGCGAAGATTGAGTAAGGTTCACGTTTTCATTATCTGTACATGCATAGTTTTCTCCATTTCAGTTCACATTGATGCACTTATTATGACAGTCAAACACCCAAATATGACATCATACACTTTGTTATCAACTTTTGTTACATTACATTTTAAATCATATAAATTAAACAAAAAATAGTTAAATAGTGTAGAAAAGGAAATGGATCAAATTCATGTCACATAATCTTTATAATATTCTGAGAAATCTCCTACATTGACATGCCATAGTGGCAATGAATAATATATGTATGCAAAAGAAGACTAAGAGAAATATATAAAGAATAAAAGTTATTAAAAGAGTTATTATAAGAGATGAAAAAATATATACCATATTATTAAATGGCTAATGTGACAAATAGTGAAAGCTACATTTGATGTTTGAAATAAGAAAAGAGTATGATTGAAGTTGGTGAGACTTAATGCTTCTTTAATAGTGTCACTATTTAGTTGTATTTAAATCATTTTCATTGGTGTGTGAATAAAAATTAGAGAGAAAGAAAGTTTGACCATAAAGTCCGGGAACTTTGAATTTCCATGCAGCTTCTGTTGACTTTATGTATGGAAAGTAGGCTTGTCTCACATATATCTTAGGAAAATAATAAAATTATTATTATTATTATTTGGACTGTATGGTATGATTTGTGATCATTGATGAAGATCCAACGATTAATAATGAGCTAACGTGTTTTAGGACCCTAGAATGTGCAGTGCGAGATTAACGCTCCCTCTCATTTATTAATGATATTGTTTTGAAAATTTTCATGCAAACTATATAACCAATAGCATGATTTTTGTTTGTACATTGCGTGGGCCATGAAAATATCCAATAACCAAACTCATTTCTTAATTTGGTAAAGACTTGTAAATACATAAAAACATCATGTTTTTTTTCATGTAGAATAATCATTAACTTTAAAGAGGTGATACACGAATAGCTGATTTTTGTTCAAGATACTCGCGTGATTTATTCCTACCAAGTGTCTAAGGAAATATTTAATAAAATGGAACTTGAAAAAAATTATTTATATAATAATTCTATTTAGCTTTTAAAAACAAAGTTCAATTGTGTAAAAATAATGTTCAGCACCTAAAAATGTTAAATGTTCAGCACTTAAAAGATCATCTTCAACATAGTAGTGTTCAAGGTCTAAAGACACTAGCATGAGTGTCTAAATAATATTTTTTTTTTCTTATATATGTCCAATATTATTTTTAATATTAATAATATAATATGTAAAAAAATAAATATTAATAAAATCAAATTAATATAAATAAAATAGAATAAATCTTATCTTATTAAATTTATTTTATGAAAATAAATTAGGTTTATTTTTAATATAATATCAAAATTATCTTATTAAATTTATTTTATGAAAATAAGTTAGATTTATTTTTAATATAATATCAAAATTTATTGTTATAGTTATTTCGTCTTCCATTATTATATTATTATCGAACTACACTGTTAAAAATAATATTAAATTAATATATATATTTTAAATTTAAAAATTATTAATAAAAATATTTATTCGACTAAAAAGGGATAAAATTTTTTCCCGCTAAACATTTTTTCTCGCGAATTCTTTTCTATATTTCCTTCGGAAATTATTCATAATTTAGGAAACACGTCTTCGTAGAATAAAACTATAATACTACTTTTAACAGATAAAGTAATAATTAATCAATCAAATTTACAAATAGAAAATAATAAAACTACATTATCAATTTAATTATTTATTTATTGGATTAAATTCAGATAATTCTTTATCTTTTAAAAAATATTTAGTCATTTGTATGTTAATGAAGTAATTCTAAATTGATGCAAAATTATTTTTATTTTTTTAAAATATAAAGCGTTATATTAAATTTGTGGAAAATAAGAGGTTAAGTTAAATTTAACGGAGAAATAATTAATTAAAATATTTTAAAACTATTTATATTTAAATTTATTGCATAATATTTAAGAAAAATACAATATAACTAATAAATGATATATCTAATTTAAAATACTCTCATTTAATATTTGTAGCTTTAATTATTAGCTTATGATCCAAGCAAGAAATTTTTATTCTATATTTAAGACAGAATATATATGAAAAAAAATTTGATCATTGTATAACATCAAAATTTTGAAATAAAATTGAGAAGTTAGGAAGTTGGAAGTACTTTAAGAACGTGTTTTTTTTTAAAATTTTCTTACAATGTTTACTAATGTGCATTTGGAAAATAAATACACATTATAAAACATCATATTTATGAAAGGAAATGATGCTTTACGCATAAACCTAGAAGAGTACAAACAAAGGAGTTGCTTGGTTACAGGTTTAACGCGTTCTTGGTTAATGGACCATTACGCTTATTGCTAACTTCCCTCTTACCCAAACTGTCAGGGTTTCATCCAAACAATGCACTAGATAAAATATTTTTTTTTCTTTTTATTTTTTTAATTTCATTTTATTATTAATTTCTATGTTATTTTACTATATTTCTTAATGTAGTATTGATATAGTGTTGGCATAAGATATATTTTTTATGATATTATAGTTATATTGTATGTTAATAACTTTTTTTAAATAATTTAATAATTAAAAAAATAATATTTGTATTAAATAAATTAAGAGACAAGAATTACGCGAATATAATAATAAATATTTTTTTAGTTGTGTCTGATAAGTGTTTGGTTCCTATTTAAGAATTTTGT
The DNA here is from genome assembly GCA_016859785.1 of Macrotyloma uniflorum. NCBI lineage: Eukaryota > Viridiplantae > Streptophyta > Magnoliopsida > Fabales > Fabaceae > Macrotyloma > Macrotyloma uniflorum. Next base: position 1,824,630 of record BDMB01000036.1, read on the forward strand.
TATTTTTCTATTAGAAATAACATGTTATATTTGAAAAAATATAATTAAAATATGATCATTTATTTTTAATCACATATAAAATTTTGTCTATATTATTTTATTAATTTTGATAAATATATTATTTTATTAACTTTCATAAATATAATAACAGGTACATATTTTATAGTGGAAAAAAATTCGCGATAAACATATTATATTGAAAAAATTAAAAATTATTTTGAGATACTCTATCTTAAAATTAATAGTAAGATAAAAAAAAAAGTATTTAAAAATAGATCCTAATTATCTAGAATATTCTCTACTTTATTATAAATACACGGAAAGAGAATCTTATAAGATGTAACTATAATGTGAACTTTTATTCCTTTGAAAAGAATAAGAATTTTTATTAAAAGAAATTAATTAAATTCGATTATATTAATTCCTTTTTCTGTTCAAATATGCTCTCTTTTCACATGTTTAGTTATTTTTTAAACTTTTATCGTTTTGACACAATTTTTTAATTTAAAATTGTATCTTAATTTGTTTTTATTAAAGTCGACATGATCTAAAGAACCACGACTCACCTACCATGGTAGCCAACAAGGCAACGCATGATAATCTGTCTAAAGTTATTTATATTAACATAATATTTTAGTACGACCACAAATTTATAGTAAAATTTTATAATAATCTAATGAATAATATTTAATAAAATGAGTAATATAATATAGATAAATAAAAAAATAATAATTAAGTGTGTAGAAAATTTTGACCTATGTAGATATAGTATACTGTCTTTACTAAATATGTCATTTAAGAAACTTTTAATTTTAACCAAAATAGTTTAACGAGCCTTTATAAAGCTAAAGCTAAATTTGTTATTATTATTTATATATTTTGTTAGTTCATTTCTGTGGTTAAAAAAGATAATTTCTATCTATGAGTAGTGTAAGAAAAAATATAGTATCACTTTATCATAATTTTTTATACATTATTATTGTTATAAAAATAATAAATTCATTATACATTATTTAAAATGGAATGGTAGTGTAAAAACTTTAACACAATAGGTTATGCACTTTTGTAAAATTCAAAACCTTTTGCACCAAGTTTTTTTTTCAAATTTATATATAAATCAATTTATATTTATATAAAAAATTCTTCTATAAATATTTATTCAATCAAACCACACTATTTAGTATATGTTTACCCTAAAGTTATAAAACTACTTTTACGAATTCTGATATAAAATTTATGTATTACACAATACATGAATTGAAAAAAAAAAAAAAAGTTGTTAAAATAATTTTGAGCTCTTGCAATTTTAATTCAAATATATACTTGCAACTTGCATAAAGAGTGAAGAAACAGTAAAAGGAAAATAAGTAGGTGAGAAAATAAAAGAAAAAAAATGTAATAAAAAAGTAAAAGAAATTGTTAGGATTAAAAAAAAAATCATTTTTTTATTACTCGTTAGGTTTGATTTTCTTTTTAATAAAAACACTGTCTCATTGTTTGTCGCATTGGTGTCTTATTACTAATTTTTATTTAATCGTAAATAATTTATGAAAAAATCAACTACATAGAAAACGTGATTAGTTATAATACAATTAAATTTGTACACACAAACATGAAGAATAACATTACTGTAAAAGAACAATAAAAATTTATATTGTAACATGAAGCAACAACTGATATTTTTTTATTTGAAAATATTTTAAACACCCACATTATATTCTCAATCTATTGAACACGTATAGTATTATATTTAGGGTTCATCCCCAATATATTACACTAAATTTATGGGTATTATGTGGTGTTACAAAAAATATAGATATCCATAAATTAATGTTTTTCTTTATAATTTTACTTTTTATATAAAAAAAATATTTTATAAACATTCATATTATTTTTAGATACTCCCATAACATCCTACATGACATAAATCAACATTTATAAAATATGATTTCAATTTTTCTTTACCTATTTCTTATTAGATAAAAAAAATTAATATATAAAACTAAAACAGTAAAAAAAAATTCAATATATTAAATTTTATCGTTCTAATAGTTTCGATTAATTTTTGTTCTCTGACATTTCTCAAATTTCGAAGAGCTTTTGGTGTATTCATCCACGAAAAACGGAGTTATATAAATAGATAATTAGATTAATAATCCACCGACCATTTCTGAGAACAAAAAACGTTAAATTATTTTATATAAATATATTTAATGTAACAACCCAAAGAAGTATCCAAGAGCCACGGAGTTTCAAAAATAAGCAAGGTTATTTCAGTCATTTAAGCATCAAATCATACACGTGTCCAAAATCCAAAGCGAGTACCCTCTTTTTCGTACGCGCTATCAACTTTAATACTACTGAATATATTTTTAGACTAAAATACCCTCCTTATTTGATAGAATAGTTATAGTTTTAGAAGATAGATTAATAACAACTAATATTAATGATTAATGATTAATAGTTAATAATTAATCTCAAACAAACACGACACTACACATAGCCATCTGCATCTAACAAATACAGCACAAAGCTGTTACTCTCACAACTCAACTCAAGTTCCGAGCTTGAAAACAAACAAAATCAAAATCAAAATCAAGAAGAAAAAGTTTGGAAGATGAGAACAAGCAACCACTTGATCGGTGTGCTAAACTTTCTAACGTTTTTGTTGTCGGTTCCGATCCTAGGTGGTGGGATATGGCTGAGCAGCAGAGCCAACAACACGGACTGTCTCAAGTTTCTGCAGTGGCCGTTGATCATCATCGGCGTCAGCATCATGGTGGTGTCGCTGGCGGGTTTCGCCGGGGCCTGTTACCGCAACACCTTCCTCATGCGGCTGTACCTGGTGGTGATGTTCGTGGTGATTGCGGTGCTGATCGGGTTCATCATATTCGCCTACGTGGTGACGGACAAAGGGTCGGGTCGGAGGGTGATGAACCGGGCGTATTTGGAGTACTCCTTGGAGGACTATTCAGGGTGGTTGGAGGAGCGCGTGGCGAGTGATAGCTACTGGGGGAAGATTGGGTCGTGCATTAGGGATTCTAAAGTGTGTTCGAGGATGGGTAGAACCATTAATGGAGTTCCTGAAACTGCTGATATGTTCTACCTCAGACACCTCACACCTATTCAGGTATGCTTCTGCTCCTACTCCAATACTATGCATTAATCATCATTTTTTTCTTTCTTCTTCTTTCTTTCTTGTTCTTTCTTCTTCTTCTGTAGTTCATATATATCTTTTTCTTTTGATTTATCAAAATGGTTTTAAGGACAAATATTTTATGAATATATACTCTAAAGCATACATACTTTTGCACTGACTTTAACGATTCTTTCTTTTTTGGTTGTTTTCTGTGTATATTTCTTGAATAATCTGGACCAATTTCTGAATCTCCTTGCCAAGTTCATTAAAACAAAACTCTCATGAATTTTAACTTTTATAACCATATTGGGAATACAAAAAAATATTCATTCTCTTTCAAAATGATGTTTTTTTAAGTGAAACTCTCTCAGAATAATTAACATGTAGTATGATATTTTGTTTCAATAATGTTTTTCCATTTACAGGGACAACTGTTTTTTTTCTTTTTTTCCTTTCGAAAAAAATGAACACGAGAATTTGTTTAAGCTTTTGGGTTTGAAATATTATAGTTAAGTTTTTTGCTAGTAATTTCACATTTAAGTTTTATATAACTGGGTTAAGTTTTTTTTTTTTAAATAAGTTTATGGTAGATACTGATTTTTACTTTACTCCATTTGAGTTGTGAATAGTAGGAAATACATGTGATTTTGTTGAAAGATTTGGAAAAAATCCGGGGCTTGGAAATTGGGTTTATTTTTTTTTTTTTTTTTTTTTTTTTTTTTTTTTTTTGAATTTTGAAACACATAACGGAGGGACTCTTTAATTAACGCGTAAGACAGCAATTCTAAGAGCAACACGACAACATTACAGGACACCCTAAAATTTCTTTACCGTTTTGGAACGGTTGTTGGAGCAGGAATTGCAGTTATTTACTTTTTGTTTGTTTTTTGGTCCTACAAATTTCTTAACTTACGGAGTGAGAACTAACTCCGTTTTCCTTTTTAAGTAAACAAAAAAGATAACGTTAAAAATAGTATATAATTAACGTTAAAGTTGACGTAAGGAAGTGCCGTTGGGATTTTTGTTACGTTAAATATCTTTAATAAATGTTCAAATGGGTGTTTGAAAAAAGCCATGAGAGGTATTTTGTCCCAAAAAAATCTTTAATTATTTAAGATTATAAATGTGGACACATTTTAATATTTCTACTTTTATTAAGTTAGTATTATCAATTTATCAAAGATCGATTATTTTTTGGGGGAGTTTTTTTTTTTTGAAAAGTTTTTTCTTTTAGTGCTTTTAAAGAAAGTATGGGTCTGTAGTGAAACAAAGTTGAAGGAAATGAAGTGCATGTTTCATTAAATGAGTAGATCTGACTCTCTCTGCAAGGAACTCTGCGGCATGTGGGGGTGATGGGTTTTCATTCGTCTATTCCCGGAAGTTATGGTTCTCTGTCCAATTCATTGCACCCTAAACAAATGGGAACAAATAAAAAAGAAAAGAAAATATCGCAATCACAATAGTGTTTTGGTGATAATTGATCAACTTTGTTTTGAAAAGGGTGTGGCATCACTACTAGATACCAAATGTGTCATCGTCTCATATTTTGCTTTGATTTTTACATTATTGTCCATATTCCATAGTGTAACATCAGATGAAGAGTGATCTGTTATATAACATGCCATGAAGAGATTTTTCTTGTGGAGACCATTGAACAGGTTTTTGAGTAATGACAGATAGACAGTGATGTGTCATGATATGACCATATTAAGGGGTGCCCACGTTGCTGTTGTGTAATGGATTATGGTACTGAACAACGACATTCATTAAACATAATCATGGTACCAAAGAATTATGGTTTTTTATAATTGCTTAGATTTGAACTGAGGAGGTGATTTCAAAGAACTTATCATGAAATAACACTGCAATCAACTTTTTAAAACAGGGACTAAAATCGTGTTGGAATTTGGAATTTGGAATTTGAAACAAATGGGGGGTTTAATGATGTTTATCTTTTTCAGCATTGCTTTTGTCCATATTTTTTTTTCTGTGTTAATTAATAAGCATTACATAGTGAGTTTGAATTATTGACTTTTTCTGTCTTTCTGCTTAAGCTTTCATTTACACCTGTATACTTTTTTGGCTGGGGCAAACATGATGTATACATATAACCTAACTAGTTGTCGCTTTCTCCTTTTTACAAGCTCCCCCAACTCACATAAGAATGTTCTGGGATACCTTTTGAACTTTGAAGATGATTTTGGGAGTGGGATATACTTTAAATCTTTTTCTGTTCCCATGTGTAGTACAAATATTTAAGAATCTTGAGATGACAAAATCGTAGAAGAAGAATCTTAAGACCATATTTTTATACACCCAATTATCATTCAATAATGGAATTTGTACAATGTGTTTTTAGATGTTAAATTGCTTGATTATGTTCATTACTTTATGTGAAGATTAAAGTGATCTATAATTGACATTATATTGTGGAACATTATTGGTAAAGATATGTGAATGGCTTTTAGTGTGATTTAAGTCATGGCTACCTTTACTTATCTGGTGAATGGTTTTCTGATTTAAGGTTTTGACTTCAAACTGTTGATTTCTTATGTTGTTGTACTACTGCCTGATATTTAGATTTTTAGAATATCGTGACAGTTTCCTTATCTAACTTAGGTTTCGTGTGTTGCTCCAATTGGTTGATGAGACACTGACAATTGTGGTCTCAGTGTGGATGATGCCTGGTCCACATGATAATATCTATGTTACTAAACAAAGTAACTTTTTAGTGCATGCTCATGCCATAACATTTTTCTAGGGGAAAGAAAAAGGGTCATTATAGATTAACTGCCACTCGATACGAACGCTAAAGAAAGACATACAAAATCTTTTCTTTTTCAAAACACAAAATATTCATGCAACTATTTTCACAGACTTAGCACAGACAACAGGTGGGTTGGTAGTTTCAAGGTTCTATCTGTTCAAAACACCCCTGAAAGCAGAACTACTCCCATACGTACATAAAAAACTCAGATCCAATTAGAAGCAGAAATTTTCATTATTTCCTATAATAGTTTTTACTAAAACACAAATTTTTGTAATTTCCATTTACTCCATTTCTTTTCTTTGTACCAAACATACCCTAAAAGAACGACTCATTATAATAGTCTTTTTTCATCAACCAAAAGTTAGTAAGAACTGAATAAGAAACTGACTAAAAAACCAACCTAAAGTGAAATTTATTAAGCTTTCAAAACTTAGAAAATAAGATGAGAGTTTTATTCTTGGTCTCAAACCTAAATGACCTTAATTAATATTCTGTTGCTAAACCTATGTCATGCAATTGATTGAAGCAATGTTCTCTTTTGTGTTACAGTCTGGTTGCTGCAAGCCCCCCACAGAATGTGGCTATATCTATCAGAATGAGACTGTGTGGAACTTAGGATCAGGATTGATGGGAACCAATGCAGATTGCACTAGGTGGAGCAATGACCAAGAACAGCTTTGCTATGCTTGTGATTCCTGCAAGGCTGGTGTGTTGGCAAGTCTGAAGAAGAGTTGGAGGAAGGTCTCAGTGATCAACATTGTTGTTATGATCCTCCTTGTGATTGTTTACATAGTTGCTTATGCAGCATATAGGAACAATCGCAGGATGGATAATGATGAACCCTATGGTGAAGCCAGGATGACAAAGGCACAACCTAGTGCCTTTCATCTTTAGTGGCACTATTTGGATGCCAAAAATCTCTTAGGATTTTGAGCCTTTTTTCCCTTTGTAACTAGGTTGCTCTCATGCTTCTGTGTCATGCATGAATTTGGTTTAATCTTGAAAGGATGAATGTCTTTAATTATTATATTTGCTTGCTATGAAACTTCTGCTTTTGCTTTGAAGATACTCACTTTGTAATGTTGGAATTAGATAGATTTGTAAATTTAGAAAATATCCTACATTAGTTGCAAGTGGGTCAGAATGCATGTGACTCTTGTACCTTGAAACTGATAATTTTTCATTCTGATTTAGAAATATAGTCAGTGCACAAAAATATTAAGTTATTATATGTAGATTCATACATTCAGGGATCCTACCATTGATTGAATTTATAATGAGGAACAAAGCTAGTTTTGTCACCATCTAACAAGCATCACATTAAAAGTTTCCTAATTTATCGGCAACATGCAATCAATTTTTTTAATGATTTTTTTATTAAGGAAAAAAAAGTAGTTAATTCTATTTTGAACCATTTCTTACCAAAAAATAAAAAAATAAACTTTATTTTTGTTATAATGACCCTTAATTTTTATTTTGTTTGGGACACCATAAATTTATTTGAAATTCAATTAATCTTTAACCTTTACCAACTTTAATTTCATGTCAAATGATTATTAAAATTTAGAATTTTTACAAACATTTCTAGTTATCAAGCTAGAGTTGAAATATTTATTTCAAATATCAATTATTTATTATTTTTTTACAATTTATTTATTCATTTATTAAAAAGTAATGAAAACGTGAATTTATAAAAAATAAAAATAAAAACTAAAAATTGTTTATTTTATATTTTGAATTCTAAAACTTATTATGTTTTAATAATATTAGGAAAAATGATTTATAAATACAAACCAATACATGACTAGGATTTGAAATAAAAAAGTGTTTAAGATTTCTTCTTTGCAGCCTTAATTTAATATAAAGGACTATTTATAAAAGAGGTAATTTTAAAAATTAATTGAGATGAATTTGATATTAAAGTATTTATTTGTAAAACAAAAATTTTTAAGGATGAAGTGGAATGAAATTAAAGTTCATGAAATCCACTTGTAAGTAAGATAAAGTGGAAAAATTGATTTTAAGGTGTTTATTTATAAAAGAGGTAAAATTAGAAGGTTAATTATGTATTCTCTTTTATTAATCTTTATTTATTAAATGATGAAAATATATATTAACCTATTAGTGGAGTGGAATAGAATACAGATCCATATTATATATAACATGTTTGAATTTGTCTCTTGAGAGTGAGATCTACGATTACTTGTATAAGTATTATGAGAGTTTGAAATCATTTTGTATTTTTTCACATTATTTAAAACTGTTCCCCCATTTATTGAAAGAAGGTTTGCTGGTAGATGGTGTGTCAATTATTTCTTTAAAAAGTTTAAACCTTGTCTTTTAATTTGAAGGAAGCACGACAAGAGACAATCATGGTCGATTCAAATCCTGATAAAGTTTGCATAGATTATGACACTAGTAATCATTTATAGTTTGAACCTTCACCCCCCAAAATGGTTTTGAACATCATTTGATTTGGAAATGCCTGATGGAATGAATCATTGTACTAGCCAGGGTGTGGAAGAGGGGTTGGTCTTGCATGCATTTCGGAAACATCTTTCCTCATTTCACAGATGCTGCTGATGAAAGGGAGAGAAAGGTTCATAACAATGCTTAAAGAATGAAAGATTCGACAATCTTAGGAGTGAAAGAGGTGCACTAGCCCTTGAAAGATTCCTCCTTCGTCAAGCATGTAAACATATGTTCATATCTTTAAGATCTTTGGGTTTGTTACTGCTCTTAAGCGTGGTATATACTGTGTTGTGAGGTTGTATAACTTGCTAGATAGAGAGAGTTGCAAATGATTTCGATGGGATACATCTGTGGAGTAAAATTGACGAGAAAGAAATATGAAAGGTGACGCAGTGTTGGACTTCAAGGTGAGTTGGAAACATTAAGTAGAAATGAGAAGGTTAAATAGTGTATAAGTCACAAAGACACACAGACCCTTAATCTCTAATCTTAAGATTTTGGATAAAAAATGGAGTTTTATTCACTTATATAGTTGTGATTTATCCTTATTGACGAAAATCTTCCCGTGAATTCCTTTCTAGATACCTAGCAGTAATATCAGAGTCAGAAGAAATTTAAAGTTTTAGATAAGAAGTGAAGTCGCTGTGATGTTAAAATTGTGATATGAACACTTTCTTTTTCTTTTATAACCAGGAATTGAATTCCGGACCTTGATTATAAAACTGTGCTGAACTACTTCTTCTAACAACTTTAGGAATTGAAATTGGACTATGCGTCGCTGGTGCAAAACTATTTGATGCATAACACGTTCTGATGTTAGATTTTCTTTACATTTGCATATTGTGAATCTGGTGTGACTTTGATTGTTGCATATTGTATACACTCCGTCTACTTAAGATGAATAGACTAAACCAGTCAACATTTAAAAACAAAAGACATCATCATATATATTATTACAAAATGACACAAATCTTTGTGCTAATGGATAACTTATTTATTGTTTGATTGTTTAGTCTACCTAATCTAACAAGTGATTTCTCGAGTATTTCTAATGGTAATTGCTGAATCAAGACAACACGTCATTCTGCAACAGGGTTTTGATTTTCTATTTCTCGGTGAACATTGATGACTTTAAAGTTGAGTTGAGATACCAATTAACAACTTTGTCTTGACCTTGATCAGTGTTGCTTAAACTTCAGCAGAATTCTAGTACATATATGGATGCAAAAATAATTCCAGTGACTGATTTCCAAATGGAAAAAAAATGATAGTTAAAACAACTAATCTGAATCCATGATCTTAAACTTCGGATCTAATGGCAGTGCCAACTTCACTCACTTCAAGATCATAGTAGAAACTAGAGAGTGAATAATTGTTTCAGCATTGCTTTGCCTCTTCTTGATCTTTGAATTATGAATGTCCATCCATTTGTACAATATGTATCTATTAAAAAACAATAGTTTATTACTCTAATTGTTAGTTCAGATAACTATTAGGGTCTGCTTAGTGATGAACATTTTGAATAGTTCAGACAAAATTCCAGATTCAAATATTGCTATTGTCATTATACATACAAAAATCAGTCCAGGTAGGCATAGATATGGTGAAACTTGAAATACTTTTTTTACTCTCTTTCATATGTATTGTCAATTGTGCTCTGCCAATATGAACACTACTTCTAAAATGTCATAAGAAGTTAGACACAAACATCAAGTTTGATTTTTGGTGGATGTAATCATTTACTAGATTTTAGTTATTTTTGGACTAAACCATGAGAGTGCAAGAAAAAGTCTTGGAATATCTCATGAAAAATGGGAACACAGGTCCCTTAATAGTGCCAACTTGACTCAAATGTTCACCGACGTGAAAAATTGGACATTCCAGAATGCTCAAATAAGAATATCATTCATTGCCGTCAAGAAAAATAAAAAAACATTGCCATCAGCCATAAACCTTTGTATTGTCTGGATTACAATAATGTCTGATGTATATGTTCATAAAAAAATTGGACCATATTGCAACTGAGTATCACGAATGTCAAAACAAATCAAACACGATTATATGAAAATTGATGCATGAAAACGTGTATATAGTTCCTGATTGGAAATATGCAGTAAAAGTAAAACGTCAATTTTGGTCCCTTGATAATAGGAATAATCTTGGACCGAGTAGTTCATCCTTAAAATTAGTTCACATATGAAAATTAAGAGGTGTTCTTAATGGAACCGGATATTCCCAAGAAATCTTCAGCTTTTAAGTGTTTTAGTCTAGTCTGTATTCTCCTCGATCAAAACATGTGCTCCGACTTAAGTCAATTATCAATTCTAAACATGTGTACTGTAGAATTAGTTACTTTTCATTTATTATTCCTATTTATACTATTGTTTAGATTTGACTGTCTTCTTGATAATATATTAATAATGGGCCGTCTTATAATATATTAATAATGACGTCTTCGGTCCATATAATACAATAGGTATTTAATCTAATCTAAATTTAACAATTTATTAATTACAATTCAACAGTATATAAAAAATATCTTACTTAATAAATTCATTTAAACTAATATTATGAAAAAACAAATCAGTCCTTGACTTTGGTTACCACTGAATTTAGTATTTTACATTAGAGCTGTTAGTTAACTTACTTTTTTGTACTATTAGGAATTAAATTAAACGGTGCTGCTAATTTTAAATAAAGGTTCAGTTTTGCGAAGATGACTATGATTCAAAATTTTGTGCCTAACTGGAATTTTTCTGCTTCATCTTCATTTTCAACAACTTAGAATGCATTGTTCACTCAATTCAAAAGGATTATCGCGGTCTGAATAGGGAACTTTTTTGTAATTTAGCACTCATCTCGTGCTTCTAACCTTGACTGCGTCGACTTAAACTTGTGTTTCTAGAATTTGGAAGCAAAAGCTACATTTGTTCTACAATGACAACGTTGTAGACATGACCTAGGAACTATGAACATTTACATGAACCTAGTAAAATTGTAACAAAACTATAGTCTGCCACAACGAAATTAAGATACAATACCACAGATAAAATTAACAAAATATTATTGAGAATTGTACATTCTTGAATTTAAATAAAACATTAAAGATTTGTTAGTCATTAGTTATTTTGAATATTTTCTTGTCTATCCCTTAAAAATATAATTAAAATAACAAGTAAATTTTTCAAAATATATTATTTATTAGTGAAGTTAGTTAATATTTCACTTGAAAAAATGTTTTTAATCCCTAATCTTTTAATTAAAACCGGTAAAGATTTCTGCACATATATAAAGATAAATATTGTTCTTTAGCCTTAAAAAAATGTAGATTTAATTCTTATCTGATTATTTATGAAAATGAATAAAAAAAAAACTATTTTTGCTCTCTCTCATTAAAAATCATTTAATATTTGAAGCATAATTTTTCTAAGCATTAAACTCTTTTCCCAATCCAAAAGTATCCAGTGGTATCCTATCCAAAACATTTATGATATTAAATATTAAAATATTAAAAATATTTTGTGGTGTTGGTGCAATGGACAGGGCATGCTAATATCCATATCTTGTACAGTTTATGAATGCGAAAATGACATTTCCAAAGCATTATTTGTGCACATTATGCTTGGAAGGGTAAAGAAGATCCAAATTGTATGAGTAATGAATGAAGACCCTCGTTCATCTCACAGCATGTTCACCATTTATTTCTACGTTGTTCATGAGTTGGAGAAATTGCGTTCCCTTGAACAGTTGTTAGTGATTGTTCCCTTGAACTTATGCGTCATGACTCATGATACTCGCACACCAATTCGGTGCACAACTGAATAGTGTGTCAATGGTCAAAGTTTATCAACCAATGCTGTGGAAGTTTTTGGTCAAATCTAGAGAATGTTTCTAATCACGGTCCTCTTGGCATAACACCACCCATCTCTGTACCCTGTGGCTCACGACATGGTTTTTCACTCATTTCATCGAAGACCAACCACAGGACTTCTCATTTATTAAGCAAGCTAAGGCATTGAGACCAACTTTTCATTGTTGAATTTGCCATAGAAAAAGCAAAAGAAAAGATGAGGATGAAAGACCCATGTTGTAATCTTGTTCTGCTACGACCATTCAACATATCAGTTTTGGTTTAGACATTCCTTGCATGGCAGGATAAGTGTTGATCATGACGAAAGCCAAGTAGGGACTAGGCACTTCCAATTTTGACTGCTTTTGGTGCAGCATTTCATTTATAACATTTTCAAATTTAGTTAGGATATTTGCACTTTAGTTGGCAAATTTATGAGTGATGATGCATCTTTTTGGTTTATTTTAACTTTTACCTTCTGAGAACTAATCAAATTGATTTGCTTGAATACTAGCTAACCACCACATCACCATTAATATGAACATGTGTAATTTGAGTGGGAAGAAAAGAAAAAACTTGGTTTGTAGTGGGAGTAAACCGTAAAGTGATAGTGGCTTATGTTCTTTTCTTAAGGTCCACACGCTAAAGACTCTTAAGGGCTACACTGAGCAATTGAGGAAGAAAAGTTTAATAATTACAAATCTCCAACTGCTTCCACCGCAAAGTTGAAACTTACAATTAAAATTTTCCAAGTCGTGGAAAAATTAATCACTTGAAGATAAGTTAGAATCCCTGAGTTTTAAATAATGCATATTTAAGAACTTTCTGTCTTGTGATGTAGATACGCATTGTAGAATAGAGTATTGACGCCATATATTATACAGTAATTATCAGTATTTGAAACTTCACAGCAGTTAATTGGAAGACTTTGATCTTTGTCACAGAGACCCTTTTGTTGGAATTTTCTCCTGCCACACATTCTAGTAGTCTTGTTAATGATTCATGAATCAAATGAGCTAAACTTAATCAAAAATTGAGTTTGTTAAATAATCGAGTTGAACTTAAATTACACAAAATTTGTCTTGATCAGTTCATAAACTAACTCAGATGTATATATTAAGGGAATTTGGTTTACTAATTATGAACATTTTGATCATGGCTATCTATGTTCAACGAGCTAAACGACCCCCAACAACTTTGTCTCTCCTTGTGGCCAATTAACACTCTTGAACACACATGCAAAAAGCCACATACACACAAGCAAACGTGTGTGCTCATATTTTACCACCAAATACATAGTTTCTGAGAGTTTTTGTGACAGTAAGCAGAGTCTTTCGTAGTAGTTGAGTGAGTAGAAACTAGAAAGATACCCTTGTCTCTATCATGGCAGCAACGTAGCCTAATATCAACTCAAACAAACCGTTGATGTTTACAAAACTAAGCTACTTTGCACCACCAGAACAAGATATAATGTTAACCTATCTACATCATTCAAACAACACTGGATCTTATAAAATGAATTTTACATTTAATTCAATCCTATAAATCTATCTTATAAGATAAGATTTACATCTGGCTGATATAAAACTTTTAAGATTAGATGAACTGAAATTATTAGCCAAATGTTTAGTCCACCGTATTCAGCAAATTTAATAAAGAAAAACTGTGACCAACTCAGCCAAAGATTATTCAGATGGTGAGAAAATATGATTGTTTTTGCTTTGTCCTCTGGGGCTGCTTTACATTGAGTTGTCCATTATGATAAAGTTGAAGGATAAGAGGGAAAAAATCGAAAACAAACAAATGTAGGAGTAATGTTGAAGTGTCTAATTGTACATATAACTTACTTGTTATACACGGAAAATAGTTTTGGGAAGGAGATTTGTATACTGTGAATGAGAGATTTAAGCATGCTGGTTAAAATTAATATGTGATTGAATTTTGGTTTTGAGGGCATGGTGTAAAACTCAAGTCCAACAAAGGTGGAGAGTGAAGAGGACAGGTTTATTCATTCATACATATACATAGGTTTGTTTTTCTAACTATCTACAGAGAAAAGCACTTTCCACATTCCTAGACAAGTTAGGCAAACCACAAAAGATTTTCCGTGGAAAATGCAAAAGCTGGTTCCATATGGAAGGAAATTAATTGTGGCGAATAATTTTATATATTGTTTTGAAAATTGTTGATTGAAGTAAAAGCGGGGGAAATCACAATCAGAATGTGTCTTGAAAACGGTATTTTCAAAGGGGAAGAGTTTTCATTCATACAATGAGCCAAATCCACAACACCTAACCAGGAAGTGGGAAACCAAGAGAAGCCACGTTGGTTAACCAAATTCAACTCTGACATCACTTTTCCATGTGATGACATGCTTCTAGCTTCTCCTTTTCTTTATAAAAAGGATCCAATAACAAACCCCACAAAGTCACAAACTAACCCTCTTCTTCTTTCTTTCCTTCTTTGTGTCCCTAAAACACAACAAACAACACAAGTAGAGAACAAACAAACACAAAGGAACAAACAAGTTGAGAAACTAAGATGGAGAGCAGTGACACATACACCCCCACTTCCTCTGCCCCACTTTCTCACTCCCCCACTTCCTCTTCTTCCTCACCACCACCTCCTCCACCTCCCACAATTGTGATGAGCCCTTGTGCTGCATGCAAGATTTTGAGGAGAAGATGTGCTGAGAAATGTGTTTTGGCACCTTATTTCCCTCCCACTGAACCTGCCAAGTTTACCATTGCTCACCGTGTATTTGGTGCCAGCAACATCATCAAGTTCCTACAGGTACTACTCACATCACCAACACCAGCAATTATTACCCTTCAAAATAATTCTGCTGTTTTAAGCCAAATTTTGATTGAAGAAACTAAACAAACAAGTGAATCTGGAATATGTGTAAGATATTGTCGTACGTGTTAATTTCTTCATGCATTATTAATTCTCACAAGTATTAAGCATTGATCTATGAGATCAGAGTTCCAACATGATTCTTTTTGAGTCCATGATGAGAGGTGTTAGGAAACTCTCCATTATTGAATTTTAGTTCCCTGAATCACCCAACAAAGCATCCTCACCACAAGGACAACTACACACAAGCAAATCAACAAAAGAACCTAATTCTTGATTTTTAACTGAAGAGAAAGGGTACATATATGAACAGTTGGGTTAATTATTTTTCTATTCTTGTAACTAAAGAAAATTCACTTTTAATCTCTAAAAGAATCGTTCTTTTGTTTCATCTTTTACATACGTGAAGTATAATCTTTTTTCTCCTTCACAAGAAAAGAAAAAATTGTCTTTTTTCAGTTTTTTATTTATGAAATAGAGATCACACATAACATATTTCTACACATAATGAGTAAACAGATGTTCTTTTAGATTAAAAGCAAACATTACTTTAAAAGAAGTAAACATGTTTGATCTACATAAAAATTATTCCCTACTTTAGCAGTGAAACTTGAAAAGTAAACCGTACTAGAGCCTAATCATGTGAGGCTCCTGACTTTAATTCCTTTTTCTAAGGTCAATGAAGCCCTTTAACTGGTTAGAAGAAATGGAGCATAGTGTTATAATGCCTTAACAAATGCATTTTCAACCACCTAATTGTAATAAATACCTGGTGGTGGGGTCTCCAAGTAGTTATACTTAATTAGCAATGTCCTGTGTTCCAAGTCTTGCTCTTTAAAAAGAAATCTGAGATCTAGAAGCAATCAACAGATACCTAATTTTTGTACCAATAAATGTTTTTGTCTGATGTTTTCTCAAGAGTAGAAAAGCTTTTTCATTTCATCATCTAAACTTTTTGTTGCATATACTTTTCAGGAACTTCCAGAGTCTCAGAGGGCTGATGCAGTGACCAGCATGGTTTATGAGGCTAGTGCAAGAATAAGAGACCCTGTTTATGGTTGTGCAGGAGCAATTTGCCAGCTCCAGAAGCAGGTGAATGAACTTCAAGCACAATTAGCCAAGTCACAAGCTGAGCTTGTAACCATGCAACTTCAGCAGGCCAATCTTGTGGCTCTAATTTGCATGGAAATGACACAGAGTCCACAGGAATCACCACAACAATCAGTGGACAATTTCATTGCAACTCCTCCTCACAGTGGTGGCTATCAAAGTGGCATGAACTTCTTTGAAGAGAACACTAACCCAAACTCACTATGGGAGCCCCTTTGGACTTGAAGGAGAATCATATAAATTTTAATTAAATATAACATATAATATAGACATTCAGAAAATGTTCCAATGATTGTCTCCTAAGGAGAAGTTGAAGGAATCAATTACAACTAATAAAAATCATTCACAGCTAGGATTTATGCAATTAGGTTAATTTAATTCCATGCACTAGGAAAAAAATGTGATTGGTGGTATATCTGGTAAGAAAGTACTGTATTCAATCCTATGAGCATGTTGATCAAATTTATTTCCTATGAAGAATGCATTGTTAGGGTATGTATTCACTTGGTGATCTCGATCTCCAACATGAAACAGCAGAAAACATCATCCTAAAAATAGTAGATGGTGTTTTAATCAATGTAATCTTTGAAGTTTACAGAGAAAGGAAACTGTTATGTTACAAGAATCTTTATGTACTGTGCTATTCTGAATTTTAAACCTTTTTTAGTCTCTAGTATCTACTATATATAATCCTTGTCAAAGTGGTAGCTCTTGACCAATCTATCTCTTGGCTTTGGATTCCTTATTTGGTTCCATAATCCAAAATTTTGCCAATCAATAGGGAACACTAGCCAACATAGAGATGGAAGACCAAACAACCACCAACTAGTTAGGAAACTGCAATATGATACCTAGCAACCAAAAATAAAAATAAAAAGTCTTATTGTTGTAATAATTAAGAGAGATACTTTTGCAAAGTTATTATTAATGAAAAAAAAAGGGATTATAAATTATCAAACTTCATATTTTATTGTAAAACTAATTGATATTAACTTAAGTTATTTAATCAATATATAAGTCAAACTCGCTGATATAGGCGATGTGAGTTTTTTCTGAATATCTCTCTTCTATAAATATTTGTCGAATCAAACGATCATATTTTAATAAACATTACAAATTGAGGTAGTCGATGTAAGATTTTCTTAATATTACTCCTCCACGGATGTTTACCAAATTATACAAACTTACTAAAATAACAAAAGTGAGAAATATAAACTTAAACTAGAAAAAATTAAAAAAAAAATTAACATAAAAAATATCCTCAATAGAAACAAGGAAAAGGAAAAATAATAGAATGTAGTCCTAAAATTCTCTCTATTGTTAAAATGGGATTATAATATTCTTTTCAGTTTTTGTTAGTGATTTGGACCTTAATTTGCCACCTTGATACCGTGATAAAATAAATTATCTTTTGAAATTTTAAATTAATGATAATAACTAACATATAAAGAAAAAATATGCTTAACATTTGTCTCGAGCTTAATTAGAGTCAAACTTAGGCTCTAAGTTTATGGTATATATCAAATCACTTATATAATCAATATATTGTAAGATTAAAATATGTTAAATGTCAAAATATTATAAAAATACATGTTCGATATGTAATTATCACTATAGAAAAATCTTTTGAATGATCCTTACAATTGGATGAGGCAGAGTGTTGATAGTGAAACATAAACTAAATGTTGCATTATTCAACAGTATGAAAAGAATGTTAGAAAAGACTGTTAAGAAATAATTTAAAGAATAATGCTATCATAAATAGTTTACAAAATTAACATGTTATAAAGTGGAAGTCAAAACAATTGAAAAGATAATAAAGTTATGGAGAAAATTAATATTTACTCAATATATTTAGTTTTAGATGAAAATATTGAGAAAATATTTTAATTCTAATAAAAATAACTAAATTAAATAAAATAATTATTTGACATTAAAATTATATTTTCTAAATTATAATTATTGGTTATTTAAATTTTTAGTAACCAATTTAGGTGAGATATACATTTTATATATTTCATAATTAAATTTCATTTATATATTATAATTAAATTTTATTTTTAATTAAAGATAATATTTTTCTAACCTTCTTTTTTAAATTAAAAAAAAAATTATTTTAATATTCAAAATTTCATTTATATATTATAATTAAATTTTATTTTTAATTAAGATAATATTTTTCTAACATTCTTTCTTAAGTTTCTTCTTTAAATTAAAAAAAAATCATTATTTAATGGTGATTTGTGAATATATAATTTAATTTAAGTTTAATAATTTATTAACTAGAATTTAATATATAATAAACTTTTTAATTTAAATTTAATAAAATTATTAAAATAACTCAAATATATTTACGTTTACATGTAAAAAATATAATTTATTATTAAAATAAATTTATAAAATAATATTTATTTTTTATTTATATATTATAATTAAGTGTCAAATTTTTGTATAATGTATTTTTTTCAATATAACATATAATCTGAACTATAACAGAAAGGGCAACTCAACTTTAATAATCTGAACAAAATTAGTTGCACATCAAATTAGTTTGAAACTTTGAAAATGAAAAGTGACTTTTAAATTTAAAAAAAAAAAAAAGGAATATGGAATAGTTCGTGCGTCACTTTCGCACTTTACTAAAGTAAGGAAGAATGATAATAAAAATGAGAACAACAAAGCACGTGCGATTGCTCAATTACAATGAAGCTTCACATGTGTCTCTCGCCCTTAAACGCGTTTCTTTCAGAAACTATTTTCAAATCATGTGCTCCACACGTGACCTGATTTCCAAATACTAAGTTTAATTATACTTTTTACCTTTCTAAATTTAAATTTAATTTTTTTAAAACTAATTAAGTTTTTCATTTTAAGGATTAAATAAAAACTAATTGATATTTGTATTTACGAGTTTTATCTACTCAGTCTTTAATCAAACCATATTAATCTTTTTATTTGTAATTTGAGATTAAAGTTTGTATACCATCTCAATTCCATTATAACGTCAATTTATAATAAAGTTATATCAGATAATGTAATTAATTTTGAATATATATGAGTTAATAAAATCATATCTTACTCTCAAATTTTTCTCCTTAAAAATTTTAATGAAAGTGGTTGGGATTATCAATTTAAGTTACTGTTCATAATTTTATTGTCCCTGACATTAAAATTTATCAAAATACATTTTTTCAAAATCACATATATTGAGTTTAATATAATTAAAAAAAAATCATATTTTTCTATATGCAGGGTTTTAAAATTATAAAAATACTTTATTAAAATCTCTGTGATATTTAAAATAATATATTTCAACGTGTTTGGACAAAAGGAATATTTAACTAAAAGATTATAAAATTACATTCACAAAAGTTGAATATAACTTACGGTTAGCTTTAAGTAACATGTGATCGTGGTCAAAGTTTGAATACCCACAAAAAAAGATATTTATATATTCTTTTATAATCATATTATGAAATAATAATTTTTTTTTATAATTAAAGTTATAAATTTTATTTTTTTATTCATAAATTTTATAACAATTTTACTTGTTAAGAGTTTAGAATGAACTAAATCACTCGATTTAATAAATTTATTATAATCTATTTGAAAATATTAATAAAAGAAAATTTTAACTCTAATTACGTAAATATCCCAATTCAAACATAAACTTGATGATTTAACAACAATCTAAAATTTGGATAAAATCCTTAAATTTTAACTAATATCTTTACCTAATTAGTGAGATTTGAAAAGTGTGTAAATATTTAGATGAGAATAAATCCAAAAGCCATAAATACTCTCACCAAACTATGAGATAGGAGGAGTCACCCACCTCTTTCCAACATCGAAACGTCCATGGATTGTCCTTGGTAATCGCACAAACATAAAACACAGAACAAGACAATGTTGATGCTATTTCATGCATGAAGGTGAAGGTGGAGAGTTAAGGTTGTATTTTTGCATGTGCTTGTCATTGATGGAGGGTGAAGTTTGAAGACAGGGAAAGTGATGATGCATGATCTTCCACCCTTAATTAAAATAAAAAAACACATTCCTCTCTTTTTGACTTGATGTCTAAATTGGCTTCTTCTGCCCTAACTATTACAGAACGTGTCTCTTGCCATATTCCAAAACAAGGGTCATGGTTGTTCTTAGAAGGAATAAAACTTACCAAGAAAGACCCCATAAATCTCCTACAAATCAAAAAAAGGTTTCTTCAATGTGCATTTGTCTGGACCTTTGCTAGTACTTAGTTTCACTATTTACTACTAATTCTCATTTAAATTCATTTGAAAGATTAAGTGAATTCAGAAATATAATTCTTAATATATATTAATTTAGTTATATTTTAGATTATGTGAAATTTTTAATATATTTTGTTTGATAATAACCAGAGAAATTTATAAATAATTCAATAATTGCTTAAAATAATTTTTGAACGATCTAATAACAATCTAAAAATTTTGTTAAGATAAGTTCTGATATTATATTAATAATAGATTTGAAATTTAATTCATCTTTATAAAACTAATTCAACGAACAAGATTATATATATATATATATATATATTAATTTCATCATATTTTTAATAAACGTAAAATTTTTAATAAATATATTAAAAAAAATAATATTTTTATAATTTTTTTCTCTAATTTTTATTTTAAGTCTTTTAGAATATTTTGACTTATCATTTCACTTTTATAATATTTTTTTAGAGAGTCAACACTTTTTTTAGGAAGATTTATATTTTTTAACTTAATTTCAGTCTTAAAGTAATTTTATAGGCAATAAAATTTCAACTTTTCTTATCAATTAAACCTTTCCAATTTTCACATTTTTTAATTAAATGTAATTAAGAAAAATGGGTAACGTGTAATGTGTGTAAAAAACATACTCTTAGACGCTGATGTTGAATTTAACGTATTTAACAACCGAAGGCAAAAATCAAATAACAAAAAACAATTTATTTGACTAGTAAATAAACTCATTTATTTTATGGCCTTGTTATTGAAATATATTTTAAACTATATTTTAGTTACCACTTTAACAAATTTCTTATCATATCTTAAACAAAATCTTCTGTTTACAAAATTAATAGCTAACGATATTATTATATTTTAAAATAAAATCAATGCTTATTCTTATAATAAAACCAGATTATAATATTATCAATAATCGTTAATTTTATAATTGTATATTTTATTTCATAAAGTAGAAAAAAAAAATACATATAAAAGTCAAGTTTATGATATTCAAGTTTGACTATAAATAGTTTTCCGAGTGTAAAATTTCAAAGAAGCTGATGGAAAAAAGAGTGGGTGTTTTTTATTGACAAATGTTTGTTATTAATTTGTATGTGTTAATCAACATTTCTATAATTGATCATTAAAATTCTTCATTTTTAGTCATATTAAATAATATTAAGTAAAATAAATAAATACATTTTATTATATTATAATAAATAAAAATTAGAAACGTGAGTATTTAACATGTTGATGTAATATTTATGACTTTTAGAAAATAGGTGGCTGCATGCAAAAATAGAAAACATATATGATCAATATTCTACGTACTGTTATGAAATGTCACCATTAACATTTTCAATGCAGAGAAAGTGTTCATTTTTTGTTTCAAGAAAATGTTTTTAATGTGATTTTATTATTATTAAATTTATAATTTATCATTTTTATATCGTTACACAAACATGAATACTGAGATTTCATTTTTTTTTTAATTTTATATATTTTTGAAAGATTATCTCTTAATATTTCTTTAAGAATAAAAAGAATAAATGGAAAGAATAATATTTCTTTAAACTAAAATAATAAATATATTTAAATATGAAAATAAAAATAGAAAGAATAAGATATTTTTTATTGAAATGAAGTCCATACACGGAACACAAGACGTGGTCCTAGGTTTAAATATAATAAATTTTATTATAATAAAACAAATTAAATCAGAAGATAAGATAGAAAGAAGAGACAATTTAAGATGCAACCGTGCAATTAGCTAATTTTTTAAAATATTAATGCTTTTGAATATAGATTTCATGTACCAAACATCAATATCATGAAAATATTATAAATATTGTGATTTTTTAATTATATAACTTTGTTTGAAAGCATAAAAAATATTCCTTCTGTGCTGCAACAAAGTTTAAATTGGAAATTCACTAGTTAGCATGCATTTTTTAATATTTTTCTTATTATAGATTAAAATATTTTTAAAGTTTCTTCTATTTAAATATATATATATATATATATATATATTTTTATATATTTTTCACTTTACTTCTTATCACCCATTGATAAATCTAGAAATGACAATAAAATGTATTTGAGGGCATTCTTATTTGATTGTTTGTAATAAAAAATAAAATAAAAAAAGGGTAGAATTAAACTTATAAGTTTTTTTTATGTTGAAAATAGAAACATTATATTAGTTTATATAAGTACTATTGTTAATTTGTGGTTGATAAAATTAATAAATAATGTTTTGTAGTACTTTGTAAATAGTGTTTGCAAATTGAAATCCACCTACACCATATATAGGGCTTGGGCTTGGGCTTAGTAGAAGTTGTTTTTTTTTTTCACAAAGATGGAGCTCGGATCCATTAGCCCTCTTTGTTAGGAGTAGAAAGAAAAATCTTAATCTAATATTTGAATTATATAATGATTTTAATGATCTCTAAATATAGTTCTTTAATTTTTATATATTTGAATAAAATTATTTTAAAAAATATAAGTATAAAAAAATCATAAAAAATTTGATAATTTTTCAAAAGAATTGGAAAAAAATGTTATTTATGTTATATTTTTTTTATAAAAATTTTGTAATAGTTTTTGTTGGGTTAAGAGAAATAAAGGGTAAGAGAGAGAGAGAAAAAAAAAAAGAGAAAAATAATAGTTTAAAGGAATAAGAGGAAAATATATGAAAGAAAATAAATATTATTTATCAATATATTTTAATATTATTTTTTAATTATTATTTATTATTATTATTATAATTAAATAAATATAAATAATAATAAAATATTTACGTATAATAAATTATATAAAAGACGTAAAATAAAATATTAATAATTATATTTTAAATATACTTAATTATGTACATAAATATTATTAAAATATTAATAATATAATTGATTATAAATATTTTGTCAAAAATATAATTAATTATATATTATTTTTTCAATTTTTTTTTAAGAAAACGAAGAAAAAGTAAAAGTGTTTTATATATGTGAAAGTAACCTATTTTGTAATTAAAAAAATAAACTTACTCCTCTAAAATTTTATACATCCGGATAGTTAGAGAATTAATTATTTTTTTATATAACATATTTTATTTTATTTTAAATATTTAGATTCGGTTACAAAAAAAAATATATTCTAATTCTGTTAATTTACTCTAGGAATATTCTGTTTTTCATTTTGAAAGAATATATTTAAGATAATATATTTGTCAGTTTTAAGATATTTAAGATATTATACGTCTGTTTTGATTTTATTTATTTATAAATTTCTTCATTCTCTTCTATTGAACTAAATTTTGTGAAGTTTCTCATTCTTGCATGGACTTCAGAGAAGACTTCGCCTCTAGCCTCTAGAAGCTTCTGGCCGCGTCCGCCGCTACCGGCCGCATCAGCTGCTATAGAACTATAGTCAACGTTGACGAGAAGGAAATGCAGAATATGAGAGAGGATCTAAGCCATGGGATCCACAGGAAACAGCGGGAGGATAAACTCAAGATTGGTGAGGGTTCGTCGTCGTCAGCGAGGGTTTCTGAGAACGTGTTTAGAATTTACTTCAAGGGTGTGGTGAGCGAGGAGACATTGAAGGGGAAGAAAGTTGTGATAATCGGGATAGGGGTTGCGATTTGTGATCTTAGTGATAATTTGATATGCGAAGTTTCTAAGACGGTGACTGGAAAAAACACTAACAAGGTCGCTGTGGATACAACAGCATTGATTGAAGCCTTCGATAAAGCCATTGCTTTGAACTTGGAGAAAATCTTTTTCTCTTCTAACTATTATCCGCTTTTCCAATTTGTAAGTCCATGTTAACGTGATTGTGATTAAATATACTTGTATTTAACCATTTACGTTCAAATATTGTAATGTAGGTTCTTCACTTATGAAAATGTGGCATGTGTGGTTTTTATTTCATGCATGGGATCCAAAAGAGACAATTTTCTGTCAAGGTCTGTCACATTTATGTAAACGAGGGATCACAAGGTTTGGTCTGAGAGACTGAAAATAAACAGTCAGTATTATAATTGTAGGCACTAAAAACATGTTTAGTTCTCTAATTGTTGAATTAATTTCGAGAATATGTTGAAATAAAAACTGTTAGAGATTGTGGGTTGGGATTATGATATGGCTTAATTATATTTTGTTTGTTGCTATGTTTAGGACGGTAGGAGTGAATGAGTGAGGATATGATGTTATGTTTTTGTGTGTGGAGGGTTTTGATATCTTGTTTTTCTGGTCAGATGAAAGGAGAATGGCGTGCAAAACAACAGAATATTACTGTGTTGGTTGAAAAAGCTCGACAGCTTCGAAGGCATTTTAAATTCTGCCATTCAAGGTTTTTGGGCAAACGTGATGTGAAGTTTGCATCTAAGCTTGCTAGAGATGCAATTGTGTGTTGGAAGAGTTCGATAAGAATATGTGAAATATGTTTCGAGGATTATGAGCCGAGTGAGATTTTTTCAGTTGATATATGTGGACACATCTATTGCTTCTCTTGCATGAATCGATATGTGGAGGTGAAGTTGCTAAATGGAATTATGCCAAAGTGTCCTGAACCGAGATGCAGGTATCAGCTTGTGGTTGACAGCTGCAAGAAGTTCTTGACTCCAAAGTTAATTGAGACATTGCTGCGACACAAATTGGAAGCTTCAATTCCTGTTGCTCAAAAAGTTTACTGTCCTTATCCAAGATGTTCTGCATTAATGAGAAAAAGTGAGGTCTTTGAATACTCAAGAAATCTTATTAATGGATATGACGAGTCAGGAGTCAGGAAATGCTTAAAATGTGCTGGCCTTTTCTGTTTTAACTGCAAGGTCCCTTGGCATAGCGGTATGACATGTAATATTTATCAAAGTTTGAATTCAAATACTCCTGTAGAAGATTTGAAGCTAAAATTTCTGGCATCAAAGAACCAATGGAAACAGTGCTCGAACTGTAACCATATGATTGAACGTAGAGAAGGTTGTTCTCACATGACTTGCAGGTACTATAATAACAATATTTGCTTAGTATAGACTTTTACTAATACACACTAAACTATTGTTTAAAATTTATCGAAAACTACAAATTCATAAGAGACCGGTTGAAGATAATGAGATACAAAATTTTATGATTTCCTAAAAATTTAACTGATATAGCTGGGAGTGTGCTAGCGTTTCTCCATGTAAAATATTTAATAAATTGAATGAAGTTTAACTTTTATTAATTTTCCCCAATGTCCTTATTGGTTTTCCTCTATCCTCTTAAAATGGTTAAAAATCATGCAATCTACTCTCTCCACAGGCCTTCTTTGTATGTGTCAAAGTCGACCAAGTCCAATTCTAATTAATATTGAAGGATTTTTCTGGTGAATTTGAGATAGAAAGATTTATAACACGAGAAAAATAATGTTGCTTCTACTTTCACTTCTAGTTCATTTTTCCATTTTATATAATTTCCCTGTGTATGTTGTAATTGCAGATGTGGTTTCCAATTTTGCTATAATTGTGGAGCTGAGCACCAGGACAATGGGTTATTGTGTTCTTGCAATTTCAACGCATGGAACATTATTCGGACAGAGATTGATGATGAAGATAATTATGATGGTTCTTATTGAGGATCAGTTAGCAAATTTTTTTTTTTTTTAATTTCTTTCTCATTATTTTGCTTCTCCTTTTAGTTTTTCACCCTCAGCCAAGTTCCAATTTTTTGCCAGTATACTGTAGCCCAGTGCCTCCTTCCTCACAGCATTTTAATTAATTAAATTTATTTTTATTTCCCCCTATTTACTCTTTTATTTTCCTTTGCTTCACAAAAAGGAACAATTATATGCTGATGTTATTTTAATGTTGTCTTGAGCTTTTGATATAAAACACCATTTTATGGAAAAATACTTTACCAAAATCATGTGTTTTAAAAATTTATAAAAATATTAATTTATCTAAAGCTTTGATTTGATAGATCAAGTTTTGAATGTTTTGTTGAACAATGTTTTGTTCAGTTGGTGGGCACAAACAAGAACACAAGAATCTCATCCCACTTAATGCAACAAACAAAAGATAACGCCGACAGGCTATGATAAACCTTTTGAAAAACAAAGAAAAGTTACACATGTGACATAACCTCATGCATTCTTTTTTTCTGAAACATTAATTATATTTGCCTAAGCTCGTTGACTATTGTCCTTTGTTTTGGATTAACATATGGCCCCTCACTCCAACTTCCAACCACATAGGCACAACACTATTATAGGATTGTGACGGTTTAGAAGAATTATAAAGTGAATAACTATTTTATGTATTAACAATATAAAAAAATTATATCATCATTTAGTCAATTTTAAAATTTTGTTTCACAAACCATTTTATAAATTTTTTAGTGTTGCATAAATATAATTAGAAATCAAGTTTTAATTAATATTTAGAGATTTGTTACATCTCTTTATATCAAATTTATGTTCGATCTTTATATATTATAAGGTTTAATACGAGATAAATTGTTATCAAATTTATATTAATATTTAACAGATTCAAGATAATTTACTTGACCTAATATAATTATTAAGAATATTCATAATATATTATTTCGTAATTGAGTAAATAATCAACGTTAATATGCAAATAATATTTAAATATCTCTTAAATCCTTATATTTAACATTGATAACGGCTACATAATATAATAAAAATAAGGGAATTATCTGAAATAACAAAGGTAATTGAATTTTAAAAATAATCTTTAAGAATATTTATACTAACGGTATCATATTGTTCAATTCAAAATTTAAAAAATATTATTCAGTGTTATTTAATTTTATTTAAAAAATAATTATATTTAAAAAATTTAAAAAATACTAAATATTATTTTATTAAAAAAAATTGTGTTTCCAAATAGTATTTTTATTTATTTTTCTATAATTTCACCTCAATTCATATTCACATGTATGATTTTTAAGATTTCTTTAAAACAATGTATTATATTATTTTGATTAATGCTGTATTTTAAAAATTATTAAATTGGAAATAATTTTTTTAATTATTTTTTCGTTGCTAACAAAATATTGTTTTAAATTAAAATATTTAAAATAAATTTGTCGTCATTCTTTATAAAATAAATTAACAAAGCACTCTCCACGTGGCCAACGGTGCAGCGTCCACTCAGCGTGATTCCGCCGCAACAAAAACCTCCTCACGAGAATGAAAACTTTTCACCTTCTCACTTTTCACTTTACAGTTTCGCCACTCTTCAATTTCAGCAACAAATAATGAAAACTTATTAAGTGGTTTACATTTTCCTTTATATCTATAAATCCCACATTGATTATAAATAGAGGTTAAAGATACTTTATAAACTTCTTTCCTTGTTTAACTTAGTAAGATATTAATTATAGATAAAACTGCAATGATAAATTATCAGTGACTCTAAACCCCTCTTTCGAGAGCTATATTACTCTAGTAATAATAGAGGCATGAATGGCAATAGCGTGAGCAGTAACGGTTAAGACGAAGAAAGGTCTTTCGCTGGCGCAACGTCTCCATCTAAATTCCAAAGCAACTTTTTTCTTTTTCTTCTTCTTCTTCGTCATTTCCTCTTGGGTCCATTTCCTTGTCAGCATTAACCCCTCACAATTCCACCTCCACTCTATAAAACAAAACAACCAAAAAAATAAATATTAGTAATAAATACCTGATTTGCACCCTTCGTTTTCCCTTTCCCCAACTCAAAACCAAAAAATATAACTCAAATCTGCACCCAATCATTGTCTATTCCCCCCCCTTTTCTTCCAGAATGTCATTGTTTGGGGGAAAATAGGAGACCCAGAGAAGCCTCATGGAGTGGGTGAAGATGAAGGAGTGCGCGAGGGAGTTCATGGTTGGGGTGGCGGAGATGACCGTGGAGTTCGGAAAAGGTTGCAGAGACATAGTTAAGCAGAGTTTGGTCAACGAAGATTCATATATTGTCAAAAACTTAGGGAGAGATTCCTACATTGGAAAAAGAGTGAGGGAACCTTGCGCCAAGCTTTTTGCCAAATTGAGCTTCTTCAACGAGTATTTGCCCGAAGATAAGGACCCTCTTCACGCTTGGTCCGTAATTTTATTCGTTTTCGTTCTCGCCTTCTTAGGTAAATCAACTTCAATTTCAATGTAAGGAAATAAATTTAATATTTGAACTCTGAACTCTGAATGAACCTTGAAGTTCACATTTAGATCAGATTAGGAATAGCTTCATGGAAGTTATTAATGCTGTATATGGTGTTTGGGTCTGATTGATTTTTTTCTTTGTAGCTTTGTATGTCAATTTTGAGCGTGATCCCTACGCGCTGCCGGTGAAGCAGGTGTTTGTGCATCCTCCTAGTGCTTCTCGCGTAATGCTTCCTGATGGAAGGTACATCGCGTATAAGGAGCTAGGTGTTTCATCTGACAAAGCTAGGTTTTCCGTCGTTGCTCCTCATAGTTTTCTTTCCTCAAGGCTTGCAGGTTGATTTTCTTTTGAATTGCTGACTTTAGTTGCTGTTAATTTTTTGTGTTCTCGTGTGGCTGATGAGAAATTGTTTCATGGTCCTAACCTACTGTGATCACTAGTCTCAACTAGTCTTTACGTGACAAGTAATTAAACATTACTAATTTATTTTCTTAAATTGAAAAAAATGAGTTTTGTTATGTATATAGATTGGGTGAGATGAGACTATGCCCTGCTTGAGGTTTAGTTTTTTCTTTTGTTATTTATTGATAGCTTTTTGCCATCATCTTTGGAATTAGGGATTCCTGGAGTTAAAGATTCTCTGCTGGAAGAGTTTGGTATTCGTTTGTTGACCTATGATCTTCCCGGTTTTGGTGAGAGTGATCCTCATCCCAAGCGGAACCTCGAATCCTCGGCTACAGATATGGCATCATTAGCGGATGCTCTTGGTGTGAACAAGTTTTGGGTTGTTGGTTATTCAAGTGGGAGTATGCATGCTTGGGCTGCACTCAGATACATTCCTGATAGGCTTGCTGGTATTAGTTGCTCTTTTGTTTGTCATGTGCTTTTTTCCTTTTTTTTTTTTTTTATTTATTTCCATGCAACTTTTGATATAGTTCATGTCACAAATTTTGGAGCTCTTTTAGTCATTTACTTTATGCTTTAGTATACTCTTTACTTTTCATTTAGGCATTTTGTTCTCTTCCCTCATTTAAAACACTTGAACGACTTGATTAAAGTGAGATGTTGTAAGTTTTGCATCGTTTTGAAAGTACTGCCTTTTTGAAAAATATATTAGACAATATGCATGTATGTGCCACATCAATATAATCAAGTTTTTAGGAGGGAATAAGCACCATTCATTATGAAATTAGTCTGTCGTTTGTTAATTCTCAGGTGCAGCCATGTTTGCTCCCATGGTGAACCCATATGATCCTATAATGACGAAGGAAGAGAGACGGAGAACTTGGAACAAATGGACACGGAGAAGAAAATTCTTGTACTTCTTGGCCCGGAGGTTTCCTAGATTTCTAGCCTTCTTCTATAAGCGAAGCTTCTTGTCAGGAAAGCATGGACAGATTGATAGGTGGCTGTCATTATCTCTGGGAAAGAGGGTAAGAGAAACTTTGCTTATCTCTTTTTATCTTTTAATCAACACATCTAATATTTACGATTTGACTCCTTTATAGTAAGAGATGCACTCTTAATGTAGAGTTAGAACTCTTGGTAAGAAAAATCAAGGAAATAGATTTTAACTTCATCGTTTGCCATATTTGTGTATGTATTTTATTACAGTCAACTGATGATTTTTCAAATCAATGGTTATAATTCTGTACTTCATCCTTTAAACTGCACCTATCTCTTTGGAGGAGGCGGATACTGATATTTGACATCCATATATGACTACATTTCTATTGATGGTCCTCTTTATGACTGTTGGTGTGTGTATTCAGTTAGATGGATTAAACAGTAGAGTTGCCGCTCATTGCCATTAACTGATCAGTATACAGATAAGACGGCCGTATATAATTGCTAAAGAAATTCTTGGCATTTTCAAATATTTAGCTCTGTTGTGTAATTTAAAGCATAAATTATTACTGAACTTTGGTTGAAATTGATAGCAATGTGAATTTGTGTTACCAAAAGCAGGTTCTGAAGGCTTATGCTTTCCCAGGAGTGTTTTTTTTTTTAAACATGTACATTCACTCATGCAAGATTTCAATGTCCCTTTCAGGATAAAGCACTGATGGAAGATCCAATCTATGAGGAATTCTGGCAAAGGGATGTGGAAGAATCAATCAGACAAAGAAATGTGAAGCCCTTTGTGGAGGAAGCTGCTTTGCAGGTCACAAATTGGGGTTTCAGCCTTTCAGACCTCAAGTTGCAGAAGATAAAACACAGTAGTGATTTGCTCAGTTGGCTTAAATCAATGTTCACTGAAACTCAGGAATATACTGGATTTCTTGGCCCTATACATATATGGCAAGTGAGTGCATATATGTTTTTTCTCCCAACTCCCTTTATGTTGTTGTTTCATTTACATAAATCGGCTGTAATATTATCAGAATTGCTTGTATGCGTTCTTCTATCTAAACAATTTAAATCAGATCACTTAAAAGCTATGATGCAATATGCAGATCTGGAAAATCTTTGATATATTATAAGATTAGGATGTAGGTAAACTTGAGTATGTCAAATAATAGTATTAAAAATGTATTAATATATACAAATATTCAAAAAGCACTAATGTATCGAATTTAAACTACTAACATTATCAAGCCAATTTTCAGCAGTTTGAATTGATTTCATGCCTCTGAATTCATTTCAGAAGTTCTAGTCTAGTTTGCTCATTTTCATGCCTTTTTTTCTCTTTTATATTATATTAAAGTAACTTGCTTCGACTTTCTTCTTTTGCTTATCTCCCATTACCTGGCAGTATGTCCACTTTTCAGTTATCATTATTATTACTGCATTCTTGGACACAGGAGCTGTTTTAAGTTCCTCGTAGTCGAGCATACTACTCTATCGAGCACATGGAAGTAAAACATTTTAACTGTTGCGTAGAGTGGAACCTAGCAATAAGTTATTTCTGTTTCTTTCCTAATTCCCATTTGATGCTACTGAGTTTCAATTCTGCTGTTGTATTGCTGTACCTTGGAGTAGATAATAACTAAAGTTCAGAAATCTTTACTCGTTTCTACATCAAGAAGCTTACATTTCAACTCCATGAAAAAAAAAACACTATTTTTACTTGCTCTACCAATAGTACTTGTCTTTTTTTAGGTGAAATATGACTTCTTGTAGTCAATGTTAACAGGGAATGGATGATAAAGTGGTTCCTCCATCAATGACTGATTTTGTGCACCGCGTGCTACCCGGAGCCGCAGTACATAAACTCCCATATGAAGGTCATTTCACTTACATCTACTTTTGTCATGAATGCCACAGACAGATATTTACTACACTTTTCGGAACCCCACAAGGCCCGCTCAGCATTTCTATAGAAGTAAATCAAGCTACCCTAGAAACCAATATTGAACAGCGAGAAGTAGTAAACGATGATGATTCTGTCACAAACTAAAAGTACACATAACAGGATAAAAATGCTCTTTTCGTCTTCCATTTTTCTGGTCGAACATCACAATTTTATGATGTAAATACCGTATAGTTTTGCTTCATCTCCAATGGAGCAGTATAGGAAAGAAAATAAAATTCGTGCTTCTGACACTTCTTTGGGCTGTCGAACTGGTCTGTCCTACAAAATTAGTGTTTGGACTTCTGCTCCTTTAATTTAACAACTCCAACGACCCCATTCCCTCTCACCTTTTCATAACTGATATACAAAACTTGGTTTTGGTAATAGTGACATGGCACTGCAATTCAAAGTTCATCTGAATTCCATACTTGGATTTGAAAAATGATATAATGCTTGTATTTTTCCGTTCTTGATGACGAGAGCTATAGTGCTGCAGATATTTGGCTCAAATAGCAGGTGAAACCGGATATGGATGGTAAAAAAGCATTTTTCCAAAACTCCTGTAATAAATTCTGAGAACCTTCGCAGCAGGGCTGCAACCGTTCTGGGCTCATGCATGAGAGCCTATATATATTGGCATCACGTACTAAATTTTGTAAATGGCGCTTCTTAATAAGCTTTTCTAAAAAGGTAAAATTTATCTATATCATAATTATATCATGTAATATTATTTTTCTTATCAAATATTCATTTATATTTCAAATGATTTATACCATGCTAATAATGAGTGTTAATGTTTCAAATATTTTCTAGATTATATGTAGTTTTATAAACTTAACATAGTTTGAGAAATTTTAATCTAACGGTTAAGTTTTGCATCGAAGTTGTTGGAGTTATCATTTCGCCAGTGCTCATTTCTTTATGTGTATTTTTCTACAATTATTGGTTGTGCAATTATGTTATATCTATATATTCTATTAATAAGGAATTAAGTTTTGTAATTTTTTTCAGTGTATATAGTTTTTTATAATTTTATCCCCCAATATTTTATAATTGTTTTTTTTTATTACTTTTTAATTTATTTTTAATATTTAGGTAATCTTATAATAATTAAATTTTTAATTATATTAATTAATTTTTATTATTATAGTGATTGTGGCAATCAACACTAGCTTCACGCCCTGAATGATGGCCCCTCTAAATAGGCAAACAAAAAGTGGGTATTGCCACTCATCACTTCCTATCCTTGTGAGGAGACACGAAGTGGTAGAATGTGCCCCCTCTACCTCCTGAACTCATAAATTTGCTTGAGAATGACATTAATGGAAGTGAAAATAACCAAAATACTCAAACTAACACCGGAAGAATCATTAATGGAATTGTTAATACAAGCAATCTTTTTTTTTTTCACTTGTTAATTTCATTTCTATCTACCCTAGCACTTTGAGTACTTGTCTTTTCTATGATGAGCTGACTCATTTTATTCATGGATTAAAGGGAGCAGCAATGTCTTTTTACCTGCTAGGAGTATACTATTGAAATGAGGACACTTTTCTTCAAAATTTTCTCAATACATGATAAGGACTGATTCTATGTTGGGAAAGCAAAAATGTGTCTCCCACGGAGACCTTTCCTCACCATTTTTTTTAATATTAATAATTAAATTGATGGCTATGATTTTCTTCAATTCGCATTGATGACTCATTGTAATACTATTTGTATTGAAGATAATTTTGAAAAAAAAAAAATAATATCTATCTCCGATTAAGGAGAAGTAGTCCAAAACGCTCAAACAAATTCATATTTGTCAGGGTAATTTAACAAACCCGTGGAATTCTTCTGACTAAATCGCTTAACCACCCCATGGCATGCAGTGCGTGAAGCATTTGGCGCGGCACTTCGACCAGACCCACTAACCATCCCTTTACCCAGTCTCCGTTGCACTACAACATCCCGAAAGCGCTCTCTGTGCCCTCCACAACTATTCAATTTCTTCTCATTCGTTAATCCCAATCTCAAACCTCTCACACACTCTCACTGCATATATATAATATATAGATATTTACATAACCGTTCTCACTTGAATGTCGGCACCGCAGAGATTTCTCTGCACTCTCTCCCACGCTCTCCCTCTATCTTCCTCTCCATCTACCTTTAAATCTAGAACCTTCCTCTTCCTTCCCTTCGTTCACTCTTACCGCACCCTAACTCCCTCGCTCTCTCCAATGCCTCGCAATCAGGTATGTTCCTCTTCCGCTT
Organism: Macrotyloma uniflorum; assembly: GCA_016859785.1. Lineage (NCBI taxonomy): Eukaryota > Viridiplantae > Streptophyta > Magnoliopsida > Fabales > Fabaceae > Macrotyloma > Macrotyloma uniflorum. The sequence goes on from BDMB01000036.1 coordinate 1,858,756, forward strand.
TCCGAATTCATCCTTTCCCTTCCATTCTCTCTGCTTCAGTTCTCCAATTCCTACTTCCAAACTCAAATTCCATGATCTTATTCTTTCTTGATTTAACGCGCTGACTTTTCAATCGGTTGACTGTTTTGCAGCGAAGTGGCGCGCCCGTGGAGCGGAGATGGAAGGAGAAATCGAAAACTGAAGCGCAGTTGTCGGCGACGGGAGACGCAGCTGCAACTTCTGCGGAAACTGTTACTAATAAGCTTGCTGGATTGAATATTGGTGAGAACAGTGGGAAAACCGGTCCGCAAGGTTCGGTTGGGGTTTGGAAACCTAAATCTTATGGAACTGCGAGTGGAGGCACTGTTACTGAAGTTCAAAATGGAGCAGGAGTTGAGGCAACTGTGCCTTCGACGAAAAAGAGTGGTGGAAGTGAAAGTGGTTTGAGTAAGATAATTCGCGGTAATCTGTTAGAGAAATTCACTGTGGACAACTCCACGTACGCACGTGCACAAGTCAGAGCGACTTTCTATCCCAAATTTGAAAATGAAAAGTCGGATCAAGAGGTATATTCTATCTGCTCGCTTTCTTTTTCCTGTTCTGAAATGTCTCTGTCATGTGATTTCTGCGCTTTTTGTTTGAAGTGTGTTTATTTCTCTTGTCAAATTACTCTTCTCCATGTTAGCTGAAATGGCCTGCTATCGTTGCACATTTCTTAGAACCAGAAGTTTCTCTTTGATATGGAGGAATTCGCAAGGTTTTTAGACCTTGATTCAGGCATGATCCCAAGTTCCTAACGGCTACATGATGTGCTGTTATGCATAGTTATAACTTCTAAGAAACAATTGTAAAAAGTAAATTACTTGCTTGTATTCGACTCAGGTTTTTACCTTTTTTGCTTGTCATGATAATATATATATTTTTTTCTGGATGATGAGGTCTCGTTTTCTTTCCTGCAATTACCTGTACGTATATACTTTTAAGACTGTTACTTGTATGTATTCTGTATCGCTGTAGGTCCGGACCAGGATGATTGAGTTGGTAGCAAAAGGGTTGGCTACCTTAGAGGTATGGCAATTATACTTCGTGTTACATAAACTTTTATAATTCTTTCAGGGTTAATAAATACTAGTTGGATGAACTTTGATTTGATTGATTTACAGTGGATTTAATTTGATTGACCTGCATCCGCAGGTTTCACTTAAACACTCTGGCTCTCTTTTTATGTATGCGGGTCATGAGGGTGGAGCTTATGCAAAAAACAGTTTCGGAAATATGTATGATCAAGAGAGAACTTGCCTCCTTTATGTTTCCCTTTTCATTTAGCTTGCTTGATATATTTTTTCCCTTTATTGTGAATAATGGTGATGCAGTAATTCAGTTCTTGCCTTTATTCTGAAATGTGTATGATCAAGACATATCTTGCCTCCTTAATGTTTTCCTTTTCGTTTAGCTTATGCTTGATATTTTCTTTCTTCCCTTATTGTGAGTAATGGTCATGCAGTAATTCAGGAAATGGTGAAATGTTATGGCATGGGAAATTTCTTTATTTGTACTCAAGTGATTTGCTTGGAGTATTGTTGTGGTTTTCCATATTTCCGAATTCATTTTACTTTATTATCTTGTTTTATGTAACTTCATTTTTTTATTTACTGGTTGAACCATTTTTTCTCTGAGCAGATATACTGCAGTTGGTGTATTTGTTCTTGGACGGATGTTTTGTGAGGCTTGGGGAACTGAAGCTTCAAAAAAGCAGGCTGAATTTAATAATTTTCTTGAGGTAAATCATGAATAAAGAACAAAGAGGATTGAATTTAACAACATCTCTAGGGTTCTATGGTAGTAGTGTTAGCAAAAGCATCTCCATGGTTATATAAATTGTAGATGCAATTAGAGGATTGAATTTTTTCAGTTTTTAAATTTTGCTTTAGCATGTTCTAATAAACTTAGTTAAAGATTGCTATAATTTTATCCCAAACATTTGATCACTTCGAGCACATTCAGACCTTTTAATTTATCTGCAAAATTCATGCTCTCTTTGTTCAATTTATTGTGGCTTGAGGAGAATACTTTATAGAGACCTTAAACTCTTTCAACATGTGGTTTATGTTCATTTAGTTTTCTGTTTCTCTTGTTTTTTGAACTAGGCATATTTGCATTTTGTGTATTATTTTGATTAATATTTTTCATCCCCTTCCAACATGCACTTCCTGTTCATGTAGCTGTTACTTGTATGCATTTATTTAAAATCTAGTTTTAATTTGTGCTCAAGCTCATGAAATGAATATTGTTACCTTCTCTTTCAGAAAAATCGTATGTGCATATCAATGGAACTAGTAACGGCTGTTCTTGGAGACCATGGACAGCGTCCCCAAGAAGATTATGGTAAAATATGTTTACTTGATTAGTTCAATTGAAAAACTAGGTACAAATATGACAAAAAGAATTCAGGCTATTCCTTACTATGGAATGATTTTTATGAAACAAAATCAGCCAAAATATTATGTATAAAACTTAAAAATTTTGTTCATATTATTCTGTTGATGGCTATGTCAGATTTCAGATATTGAATTGTTAGGATGTTATGGAGATGGATACATTGTATGGACTAGCTGTAAGGTTATATAAGCTATAGCTTCAATTGTTATTTTTTCATATTTATTTGTGTGTAGTCATTGTAGTCTACATGTACCTGATGTGTCTTTTAGATCTTTTAGTAATTGCTGTATCTTTCTGGTCTACACTATTAGTAATTAAAAGTTTTCTCCTGGTCCAGGAGTTTAAAAGGGAATGAAATTCTTACATGTAGTTAATACATGACATGGAAATAGGCTACTGCATTAGGAAGCAAATAATGCTCCCAATTTCTAATATTCCTGTTCAAAGATTTATTTTGTTTGGAGGATTTTTAGGTGACATATTCGTTCTGTTATTTTTAATTTGGGCAGCGGTAGTTACGGCAGTTACTGAACTGGGCAATGGAAAGCCAAAGTTCTATTCAACTCCAGAGATAATAGCTTTCTGTCGAAAATGGCGCCTTCCAACAAATCATGTGTGGTTGTTTTCAACAAGGTGAACATCTAGGAATTTTTATTAAAAAATGTAGATGATTTTCTTACTTGACATACTACAAATGATTGCATTTGTTTAAAATTTGGTTTTTTAAAATGGTGATATACTGAAATGACTATGGTTGCATTAGAAGTAGTGGATCATCTGTGCTTATATTGAAGCACCAATCTGTATTCCAAATAAATACCTTTTATTTGTGAATTTATAATTTTTGTTATGGGTTATATAAGTTTTTGGTACCTCCAGAATTGACTCGTAAATTGGTATTTCAGATTTTTTTTCAGTGTTTTTGATATCCAACATTTAATAAATATGTGAATTTGGTCCTGATAACTATTCTGTTAGTTTTGAATTAATGGTATTGACATCACAATTATTTGTAGAACTATTTTTAGAAGTTTGGGATTTAAGTTTCTATTTCTATTATGGTAAACTTTTTTGACTTAGAGCACTATTGGGGTGGTCTAGCCATAATTACGTTAGGTTTAGTGTTATTACAAATGTTGAAAGTTAGGACACATGTTTCTTATGGTTCTTTTTCTTTGGTTGATTTTTTTTTTTTTTCCTTTTTTTTTTTAATTCATAGTTATATCTAAGTATATTTTGAATAACCATATAATATGTTCTGTTGAACTAATTTATTAAAATGTCTTCTGTCTTTTGCTATTTCAAGTCACACATTTTGACTTGGATTTTTGTCACTATAAAGCCTTCAAGAACATGAGGAAATTTTTGTTTCACTTTGATGGCTTTATGTAAATGTAGAAAATCAGCCACTTCTTTCTTTGCTGCCTATGATGCTTTATGTGAGGAGGGTACTGCAACGTCTGTGTGCCAGGCTCTTGATGAAATTGCAGACATCTCTGTACCAGGTAAAGATTTTGAGCTTCTTATGGTTCTTTTGGATAGACTAAGCATCTCTCCCTCCCATGTTTTTTTGCTTCTACCATAGACAAGCAATATCCTTCTGAAGTCAACTTCTGGTGGTTAGTAACTAGAGCTTATATTTTCTGGTTCCATTTATGAATTGATATTCTACTTAAATGTGCTTTTTGAAGTTTGAATCTAATGTAATGTTTTGAAATGACATAGGTTTGTAGTTTTTGTTCTTCGTGTTTCAATTTCAGTTCACTGTGTTTTCTTAATTTCAGTATTTAATTTTCTTTCATTTTTTGACTCTTTTAACTACTCAAATTTCTATGTGAACTATTTGTCAAATTCACTAGAAATATACATATGTTTTGGTGACTGCAGGTTCGAAAGACCATGTAAAAGCCCAAGGTGAAATTTTAGAGGGCCTTGTGGCTCGTCTTGTAGGTCATGACAGTTCAAACCATATAGAGAAAACTTTGAAAGAATTTCCTCCTCCACCTGCTAATGGAGGTATGCTTATTAAATATCGTTTGCCTTTTCCTCTGATTTTCGAAGTTGATGACGGCCTTGTTATTTTTATGCTGTCATATTTGTTATTGATAGTTGGCAGATGATTAGATATGCCAAAACTTGAGATCATAGAACTTTTAATAAGTTCAAGTGTGCCTGAGAAACATAACAATTTAAAACAAAGTGGGCCTTTTTGTAATGTAAAAGTTTCAGATATTGAAACTCATAAATATTTGTCAAAGTATATATTGCAATTTAAAATAATATATGGTTTTTCCTTTTTCCTTCAGTGGCCCTTGATTTCGGACCAAGTCTAAGGGAAATATGTGCAGCAAATAGATCTGATGAAAAACAGGTAGAGTAAACTGCATTACCTTTATTGGAAGTTGTCTTGCAGTTTGTGGGGTTGATGTGGGTCCTTCCATTGTAGCTTTTAGCACATTGCGAGACCCTGTCAAGCTGGAAATATGGGTTCCCCATTCCCTCTGTTCAGGGTGTTGTGTATCTCTAAAATGACAAGGTTATATAGGAACAAATTAGAATATACAAATCCAGATTGACTTAAATGTATTCTGATCTGGAATGTTTGCAGCAAATAAAAGCACTTCTCGAGAATGTTGGTAGTTCTTTTTGTCCTGGCCGCTCAGATTGGTTTGGGACTGATGGTGCTGATTATCAATCAAGGAATGTGGACAGATCTGTTCTTTCAAAGTTTTTACAAGCCCATCCTGCAGACTATTCAACAAAAAAGTTGCAGGTCAGTTTAGACTTTCTTATATCCTAACCTTACACTTGGAATTATGCTAATTTCCAAACTCCATGCATTCAATTTTGTTCATCTGTAAGTTTGTATATCCTAGTTTTTAAACAACAAATATCCTCAATTCGTAGTTCAGATCTTCCTTTCTAATACATTATTTTATATAATGAAAAAATTTATACTAATAGTCCTTTCTTTCTAGACTTGAATAGTTTACGATGATCATTATTTTTCTCAATGCCCGACAGATAGGGCCTCCCAATTCTTATTTAGTGCTGACATGTTTGCTTTAGTTTTCCCTAGCAGTTTAGTCTTCCACCATTTGTAAATCCATTGCTTTAAGGTCTTCCATTTTGTCCATTGTAACCATAACTTTGATTTGATTTGGAATCAGGAAGTTGTTCGGTTGATGAGGGAAAAACGCTACCCTGCTGCATTCAAATGTTATCATAACTTCCACAAGGTTGATGACACGTCAAGTGACAATATTTTCTATAAAATGGTCATTCATGTACACAGTGATTCTGGTTTTCGGCGATACCAAAAGGATATGAGGTCTACTTCAATCTGATTTTCTCCCTGAATAATCAGAGATAGTTTAATATTCTGAAAAATTCAATTTGAGCCTTCTCAACCTTTTACATAAAAAATCTGATTCCTTTTGAGTTTTGAATGTTTGGCATTTTCAGGCTTAAACCAGGGTTATGGCCATTATATCGAGGTAAATGCTTTATTTTCCATTCAGTTTTCAAATATCCTATTCATTTATCTGAAAAATTTAAGCTAATGTTTGCATCTCCCTTTTGAACAACTAATGATTATATTGTTAATTATGTTGCCAATAATAAATATGTATTGGTCTTTGCTATTTGTTTAGGCCTTTACAATTTGATAGCTGCTATTGAGAGATGTAAATGGTTGTATGGAAAATGTATATTTGACAGTTTAACGTCTTCATGGATTATGGAACATGAATTTTGAAATTGAAGTTGCTTAGTTAATTTTTGACTGTTAAAAAAGTCAAAAGCACTAAACAAGTTTCATTCATCCAAATTGTCAAATTACTCTGAAATTCAAAATATGCAAATCAAAGAAATGTATTGATAATATGCTCTCCCCTACATCAATAGAGAAGTTGGAATAAATTATGAATCCTGTGGATAATTTCATAAACAAATTATTCCTTTGAATGCTTGATTTGAAAGCAAATTTCCACTTTGGTTGCAAAGTTAAATTGTGAAAAAATTTGGCGATATAGAGCTTGTGTCGTATTTCATTATATCAACTATATTACTGAAGCTGATGCTTGTGGTATGCTAGCTTGTGAAACAACACAGCATAAAATTTTATAAATGACCAATCGGTACATAGTTTTATTTTTTTCATATATGCTGCTTTTTTTTTTTTTTTGTAAAGAAAGTATATTAAATAAGGGAAACCCCATCCTTATACAGGATAAATCATTGTCCAGCACCTACTTCATACCAGAACCAGATCTTCATTTTCCTCCTACACAGGAAGAGTAACAGAATCTGATTTTTCTTTCTATACAGCTGTAATATTTTGTCCATTCCTTCTACTTCGCCTACACCCTAAAACCGATTCCTTTTGAATTCCTTTAACTATTCCAATGGATACATTCTCATAGGAGGAGAATGTGAAATTCTTTCTCTTATTTGACAGCCAACTCTAAGATCTAAACTTAATAAACTCTAGAACAAATTCAAGGTTGGGAACCCCATGATGGACAATAGCATTGTTTCTATGCAAAACCAAATTTTTGTCATTTCAAATTTTATAAAAACAATTTGTTATTCTTATTGATTCATACAAGTTTCTGACGCCTTAATGTTCCCAGGTTTTTTTGTTGATATAAATTTATTTAAGGCAAACAAGGAGACAGCTGCCGAAATTTCTAAGAACAGTGTAAATGAAACTGGTAACGGCAGTTCTGGGGAAGATGACCTTGCTGACGAAGATGCAAATTTAATGGTCAAATTGAAATTTCTTACATATAAGGTATTAAACCATTTTTTAAATATGAAATTATATCAATCAAATGATATTGTTTATGCAATTGTATGGTGATATTGTACCTCATATAACATCTTATTTATAACTATTATTGGAGATTATAATATACTGTGTTTGTTCTATCCTATAATTTTAAACTAGTCAAGTGACAAAATGTAGCTTCTGTGTTTTTTGCTTAATATGTTTTTATATATTTTGTAATCCAATAGTTTTACAAAAATATCTCCTGATAGTGGGACTCGAGAGAGAGGCTGCAAAGCAATGCTAATGTGCTGTGTGATGGAACAGTTGGTGACACCAATGCTTTAATGTGCTCAACACACCAGCCTAAAAAAAGTCTCTCAGCAAGGGTCCACTTATATGCTTCAGTATTTTGAATCCATGTTCTTTCTTGAAGCATCTTACTTTCCTTTTAAGAACATGCCCATCCCTGTTTTTCAATCATTTCTTCATATAAACGCAGTAAGTTTTCTGTAAGTTTTTAGAATTGCTTTGAAATTACATCGTAAAATGCTTCTCCTTTCTTGGTGATATTAATAGGATGGACTCTTTGATCAGGAACTATGTCTCATTACATACTAACTTCTTTAACAAGGTTAACAAATCGAGATTCTAATCATGAATTGCTAAGCTAATTTTTGAATCATGAATGATAATTTGTACCAAATTGTAAGATTCAAAGACAGAAATAAATTCAAATATATCATATAGATGATATACAGTGTTTAAGGTTATACTTTTATGCGAGAAATAGATAAAAAAAACTTGAACATAGGCCTCGGAAAACAATGTTAGTAGTGATATTTGAGTTTCTGAAGCCATTATTCAGAAGGATGAAATGAAGCAATGAAATAACCAAATAGAGTTACAGATAAAGTGGTGGAATAATCAAATAGAATAATATTTTAGAAGTGACACTCCAGTTCCTTTTCATTAAACAATTTAAGCTTATATGACTTTTCAATTTCTTTTGTGGGAATTGGTGAAATAAAAGTATAAAAAGAGAAAATAATGAATTGCTTGTATAAATCAAAAGGTAGCCAAATATATCGAATGTTAGGATTTGAATTGTGTACCATAATATGCTATTTCTTATTCTTATTTTGGTTCTTTGCCCCAGTTGCGAACCTTTCTCATTCGAAATGGCCTGTCAATTCTGTTCAAAGAAGGTCCAGGTGCTTACAAGGCTTATTACCTCAGGTAAACTGTGTTGCTTGCATTTGAGAACTGAAATCTAGTTTTTAGAGGATTTTTCCTTTGCTACATTTTCACAAGTTTACCTCTGGATAATTGTCTAACTCTATATAATACTTCATATATATTTTCCAGTTAAAATTCACGGTGGAGGTTATAGATTGATGTGTATGTGTTGTCAGTTGGGCACTTTATTCATCAACTTCACTCTTTCTGCTGCATGAATGATGTATTTGCTATGTTACTGTTCTATTAAGTCTAGGGTAGTTTTTCCTTAATTTGATTTTTCCTTTCTGCTAAGTACTTCTATAATGTACCCCCAACAAAGTTTATCAAAATTGAGTTTTAACTTGTACCAAAACTGTTGCAGAATCATTTCTGCACAGGCACATGCTAACTTGAACATGATTGATGAAACATCATTCTTTTACTAAAATGACTGTGTTTTGTGCTGTTTTAAGGCACATTTTTAACTCAAATTTTTAGGACACTGAGTTTTCGTATTTGTTTTGCATCTTTGTGTTCTCTGTTGAAGACAGAGGAACCAATTGAATTCAAAGCCATTGAAATCTGAAGATGAATCCATAGAAGCCATTGAAGGCTGGCTACTCATGAACCAATTGAAGCTTTCCATCTTTGTTTGTTTTCTTCTCTTTTTTTTATTCTGTTAAAAACAAAGCGTGGCCAATATCCCAGTAGCACTGTGAAAGAGATCCTTGGGACTTGTGTGTCCGTTGATGGAGATGTTGAGGTTCAGTGAGTAGGTTTCAGTGTGTTCTTTTTTTTGGCAATGTTTTATTTTTTAATTTTGGGATTTATTTAAAAATGGTTAAAGTAGTCATGTGAAGAGTGATGGTTAAGAATGTAGGTTGATAACACATTATTTGAGCAATTTTTGAATGAATGGTGATCTATAGGGGTTGTCAAATTTTAAACTTGGCTTGGGGTTGTAGTTTTGTGATCTGATTGATTTATCTGTGCTACTTTTACCGTATGTACAATTAGTGATATGCAACGAACATAAGGCTTTGATTACATGTTACGGCTAATTAGAGCAATTTGAAATAATATATACTAGAGTGAGTAAAATAACCATGTGGTATAGACATTTTTCAGTATGAACAAAATATGTAATTCTATTTTTCTTTATTGTTATGTTAGCAGTGTGATGTTTCTTGCATATGTTATTTAGAGGAATTTTAATATTTTTTTATTCTATGAGGTAAACTTGTTGGATGGATTTAGTTTACTGAGTCTTCACGAGTTTTGTAAACTCTTTAGTGTGACAACTTTGCCCCCAATGCCCAAAAAATACCTTTTTAGAACAATTTTTATCAAATCATGGAAATAATGCATTCATTAATAATCTTATTTTTATGGTGTATCTCATCCTCCATTTACAAGTTATCTTCCCATTTATCTATCATCTTGGTAATTTTACTCATCTGGTTCAGTAAGTATGAAGACATAATGAAACACTTGGCTGGGAAAGATATTCTTGGTGTTGCTATATATTGAATGGGAATTCTTAGATATGTCTGTAATGTCAATCATAATCATTCAAAAGATGTAAAGTTACATCCAAGGTTATATGTGAATTAGATTTTTGTTTGTTTATTTTTTTAACTTTGCAGACAAATGAAAATATGGGGAACCTCTCCAGCAAAGCAGAGAGAACTTAGCAAGATGCTTGATGAATGGTAGTTCCTGAGTCATTGCTCCCAATTTCCCTTGTTTTTCACTTTCTTTCTGCCTGCCTGCCTGTATATTTTTCTTTTCCTACTTTGGTTGGTGCATCTGGTTAGGATCTTTTCTTTTCTCTGATTACAGGGCTGTGTATATAAGAAGGAAGTGTGGAAATAAGCAACTGTCATCATCAACATATCTAAGTGAAGCTGAACCTTTTCTTGAACAGTTTGCAAAACGTAGTCCACTGAACAAAGTTTTGGTAGGTTCTGCTGGTAACTTAATTAGAACTGAAGATTTCTTGGCAATTGTTGAGGGAGGCCAGGATGAAGAAGGTGATCTTGTGGCAGAGCGGGGGATAGCACTGCCAGGGCCTAATATCTCAGTCAAAGACACAGTTCCAAAATATGAAGGGGTGATTGTATTCTTTCCTGGTAATTCTTTTATTCTGCATGTAGTTATACCCAACAATTCGATTTATATTTGCATGTTCATCATCTACAAAACCATTGAAGATCAAGAGGCCTTAAATTGGGTAATTAGAAGTATAAACAAAGTTTTCAATGTGAGCATTTAGAGTAGTTCACCTCTTATACTAGAGTAGGTGAGGTAATATAAATTTCCTGCAACTTCATGGATTGGCTGCTTTTCTGATTCATGAACTCTTACTGTGTGTGGGAAACAATCTGCAGTTAATGTTTAATCAAATTAATGCGTGGCCTAGGACAGAAGTAATGAATTATCCATGAATTTAATTATTCTACCAGCCATAGTATCGCTTCAAGAACTAGGATTTGGAGTTAACTTACAGTTCCAGGTTTATTAGGATTTGAGACTGTGTATCCTATCAAAATAAAAGCAAGTTAACTGAAAATTTAAACTATGGCTGTAAATTGAGTTGCACGAGTTTCAAGGAAACTTCACATATTGCTTAATGAGGTTTACAGTGGATGTTTTGCGTTATTCTTTTAGCTGAACTTGTGGGTGTAGTTTACACAATAGATGCTGGTGTTGATATAGTTTCCCCATAATTAGCACAGTTTCATTTAATACAGTCGTGCAGCTCAGTGTTTCATTTTTTATGTTTGAGACTCATCTTCGAGGTATTTCACCATTCTTCCAGGAATACCTGGTTGTGCTAAGTCCACCCTTTGCAAAGAATTGCTAAATGCCCAAGGAGGATTAGGAGATGATCGTCCAGTTCATAGTCTCATGGGTGATCTGATTAAAGGTAGATTTTCTTCTAAGACTGTTTATAATGGTGCTTAAATTGCAGAGGTTCTTAACATGATTCAGATCTATCTTATATATCCTATTGATTCAGTGCTTTTTTATACAAAATTTATGAATATTTAGTGGAATTATTAACTGTTAAATTTTACAATTAACTGCTTAAGCAGTGATAGATACCTTAAATTGGGTTTCATAAAGCATACTATTCTTGAATGAATACATATGTTTATCAGGTCATTTCTACTCCGAACTAATATGGATTATCAACAGGAAAATATTGGCAGAAAGTGGCTGAAGAACACAGAAAGAAACCGAACTCAATAATCCTTGCTGACAAGAATGCCCCAAATGAAGAAGTTTGGAAACTGGTTAGAGTTCTAACTACTTTCATTATGGCTTATTGAGTTTATTTCATTCTCCTTGTGTTCCTCTTTTTACCTTTGTCCCCTTAGGTGGTTAATTAGTATTTGGTTTAGTAATTTTTATTCTTCTTTTAATGGTAAATGGACATATTTAATAATTAATCAGTTTCTTTTCCATGAAATGTTTTCAATTCATGTGATGAAACAAAATAAAACTGATTTGAAATTAAATTTATATTCACTAAAATCTTATGCCAGGTGGTATTTTGTGTTCATCTTGGATTGCTGGGACGTAGTGTTATGACAGTTTTCTGTAATTAGAAGAAGGTAGAGTAGAGTATAAATTTATAGTTGTCAATGCCTGATAGTATGACCAACTCCAAAAACACTCCCAGTGTTTGTTTCACGGAGCAGAAAATCATATTTCTAGGAATTTTATTCCTTGGAGTATATTTAAAAAGGTGTTTGGTTATATTTGATTGTTTCCAATAATGTTTTTTAAAATTCAAAAAAATTTAAATAAAAATGAAATTTATAAATGTAATAATAAAATAACTTCCCATATTTCCATGGGAATGAAACCTACCTAAAGCAAGGGAATAGGTTTCCTAGGAATAAAGATATCCGAGAGTCACTTGTGGTAACCATCTAATAAACATGGGAATATGCATTTCCGTCTTCATATTTCCAGGAATAAGAGATAACGGAAACAAATGTCTTATGGACTTGTTTAGATAAACTTCTCTGGAAAGAAAATAATCTAAAAGTTAAAATTAACTATTTTGTATAAACTCTTACATTAGTTTCTCTAAAAGTTTCTTTTTAACTTGTACATAAGCAGATTTTATCTTATTGAGAATTTTATTTAATTTTTCCTTCTTTTTCTTCTCCTATAGTATTGCTCATGGAGAAATTTATTTAAACAAACCCTACAATGGGATAACTGCTATAACGTAAATGATATGAACAGACAGATAATTAAAACTGCAGAAATATAAATGCTAAAAGAACTCAATATTAAAGACATTCATTATTAATAATCAAATGTCATAGTCTAAAACAAGGAGGGAGAATACAGCGGGATGAAGATGTGGCAAAACCGAGCAGAGACCTATGAAATGCTTGTGGGAGAGCTGGAGCACTACACGTATGTGAAGAGGGAACCAGCAGGGGCAAGCGAGTGGGGTTGGCTGGAGTACCATTGGGTTGCCAGAAAATAGCTGTGTCTGTGAAAGAAAGATGTTGGGCTACCTGAAATATAAATCCTTTTCTGTAAAGCTCAAAAAGGAGTGTGCTTTCTATGAAATTAATCAAGTGAGATGGTTTCAAACCCTAAAAGGCTTCATATACCAAAAGAAAAGGGAATGAAGGAACTCTCCCCTCTCACCCCCAAAAATGGGTGGTCGATCACAGAAAACAAGGCCAAAGTTGGGTTTCTGTTGGCTGCACTGACTGCAGCAGCAGAACAACCTGTGATGCACAGGCCACGGTGGGAAATTGCCACAACACAACATAGTGATACAAGAGCAGCTGAAAACCATTATTGACTACTAATACTATGCACAAATGCATTTTTTTTTTAATGTTTGTTGCCTTCAATCAATGCTGAAGCAAAACGAACTGGACATTGTTAAACCCAATTTCCAGATGCCTGGTATGAAAGTATTCATTTTAGAAATGCGTGTGTATTGTACAAGGAATGAAAGTTTAGGGGGATGGAAGTTGCTTCCTTCCAAGGTGAGAGCATTCTGCTGCAAAGGATATACAGTGTTACTTCTAAAATTATAGTGATACTTTAATTAGAGAGGAATCACTTGCTTTTTTGCTTTTGATTTGTTGGTCTACTTCTGGAAGCATTCTTGTCTGGCTATCAACTTTGTATCATCTAATTATAATTTCTATAAACTAACCTATCTTGTCAAATATGCAGATAGAAAATATGTGTCGCAGAACCAGGGCAATTGCTATACCAGTTGTTCCTGAATCTGAAGGTTATGTTTCTTGTCAGTTCTGAATTATTTGTATTGACTAATCTGTTAATATTTTCTTTTAAAAATAAGGAACAGCATGTCTTTTATCACAGCATATATTTATTTTGCTTAAAATGTGGAAAAAATTAAAATGATGGTGGTCTGGCTTGGTTACATAAGTAACAGCTGTCACGTTTCTTGGTGGTAAAAAACTTGACTTAGTTTTAGCTTCATTTTTCTCATACTATGTTTCTCACTAGTAAAGAACTTCACTATTTTTAGGTACGTTATCTTTTATACAATATTTCTTGCTAAAGGAGAACATCATTATTTTCATCTTAGTATATTCATCTCTCTGTTTTGATGTGCAGGAACTTCTTCAAATCCATTTTCTCTTGATGCTTTAGCTGTTTTCATGTTTCGTGTGCTTCAACGGGTCAATCATCCGGTATTTATTGTTATGGTTTCCTGGATATTCTTTCCGAAAAGTTTTATTACCTACCACTGACTTTTATTTGAATTTTTCAAATTTCTCTAGGGAAATCTTGACAAAGCATCTGCAAATGCTGGCTATGTGCTGCTAATGTTTTATCATCTTTATGAGGGCATGGTACAAATATTGTTTTATTGTTACTCCAATTTGTTTATATATTTGTATTTCCTAAACTGATTTGGTCAATATTTTCAGATGCGCATAGATTTGGAGGGTAATTTAATTAAGCGTTTTGGGTCACTTGTCAAGATGCCACTACTGAAATCTGACAGGTACTTTCATGTTATTACTATCTATTGACTGGTGTCAATATTTTTGTTGTATTTTCTTGTTTATCATTTAATGTTCTGAGTAATTAACAGCCTGGCTGGTAGTATCGATTTTGTTATCTTTCGTCTATTATCTATATTTACTTATGTTACATTCTGTATTAAAATACTGCTTCAATCAGGAAATCTTGATTCTTAAGGGATAGGTTGAAAGATGTACTTGAATATGTCTCGTGAACAACATAGATATAATTATTAAATGTGATTTGCCAGTGGTGCCAAAGGACCGACCCATAGCAAGCTTTTAAGTGAACAATCATGGTTGTGTTTATATCTCAGTGTTAGAAACTGTAGCAGAACACACTTGAATGGGGTGAATCTACTGTATTATTCTTCTGAAAAATAGTTATAGCAGTTGGGTATCCTTATTATAAATTGAAGCACGAAAGATGACGAAAGGTATTCAAGAGAATGTATACTCTCCCTCGCTGCTTTCTACTTGTTTACCCATCCCCTTCAATTAGTCATACAAGTCAATTTCCCTCTGATTCCTTTGATTACCTCGCTGAACATATGTTACACAAATGGTTCATTCCCATAGATTACCTCCCATGTAATTTGTTACATTAAACATTTGATGCTCCTTGATTTTTTTTTTTTTCTTTTTCTTTTAAACAAAGGTGCTAAGAAGCAGGATTATCCTTGATTACCTATCTGCATCTTTTCCTAATATAAACTTTAGTAATCATTGTTTCCCTGACACAGCAAAACACCCCATCATGCTAGATAATTTTAGGCCCGAAGCATTGACGATGCATTTGCCCGCTTGACTTTGTGCAAAAGAATGGGGGCAACAAAGATTAACACCTTACTTGACCTCTTGTTCATTAAAGTTATGATACCATATGAAGGGATAACTCCTAAAAGTCTAAGTTTTTATGTAAAAAGCTCATGATTGGTTTTATATCTAACTTGTAAAATTATCCAATTTTCTTACTAGTGCTGATTGTGAATGAGGGGACAATTTGGGTTGACTATAGTATATGCTGCCGCAAATTCTTCTATGATATTTTTGTAGAAAATTAATGGCACTATTAATGAAAGGGAGAATAAAAAATTAATAGCTAAGATAGATGGTCTTATCTGATTATGGTCAAGAGCAGCTCACAACACCTAGTTTATAGCTGATCAGAAGAGAGCAGCAATACAATACTGTTGCAAAGATTATCCTGTCTTTGAATATGGAATTTGTTCACTCATGCTGTGGTGTAGTATTGTTCTATCATCTTTTAACCACTAGCTGGGTTTCCTTCTATTTTCCATTTTTTATATAATTTAAACCCAGCTTATTACCATAACGAATTGTGCAATATAGGCTGTGTGGGATTTTGCGGGAGTCTTTATTAATTTTCCAAATTTCGAATGTTAAGACTATTTACTTTTAAGAGAAACAAGGATTTTTAAGGTATTCTGGATTACGCCCATTAGTTTGAGTTCAATTCAGGAATTATTAGTTGGCATTCTTTACTTTTTTCATCAACTGTCTGATAGGCTTGCTTATCTTGCTGATTTTAGCTCAGGGTGTCTTCTATATATGCGAGGAAATGAAGGATCTAGAGTTGTTATTTCAAATGATGCCCCTCCCCTCTCCTTTAGTAAAACTCCTTTGTTGGAAATATTATGTAAAATGAAAATATAGACTTTCAGAGAAAATAGAGAGTTTAAAAATGGAAGTAACCATTCAAATTCATAATGAGAATACTTATGCATAGACTTACAACCAATTTAGAATCCCTAAATATCTAATCTATATAGATTTATTTCAAATTTAAAGTAACTAACCGAAACAAATCATAAAAGATAAAATTTTCAACAATAACAAAATCACTGACTAAAACTTGTTTTAAATTCAAAATTCAAGGCAAAATCTAATAATTCTAGCACTTGTCCTTGAGATTTGTCATGTAAATATCAAGCTTTAACTCTATGAACTTCAAACTTGATATCAGCTTTAGTAACAAGGTGCACATCAATTTCTTGGCTTAAATCATTGTCATCATAATAATTTAATCTAATTCCTCCTGTCTTTAAACACCATATGCCAAGATTTGCCATCTCAAATTCATTTTGCATGAACTTATTTGACTTGAAGTTTGTGTGACCCAATCTTTCATGCCAAATTTCAGTTTCATCAATTTTGACAATAGAATTATGATCTTCAACTAAATCCAACATCAAATAAATACGGTTTCCAATTATTTCAATCTTGCCAAACTCAACTCCATGCTTATCAATGATAAAACCGTAGTTTTCTTTGAATGAGACTTCAAATACCCTTAGCAATTGTGCAACACTAAGAAAATTTTGATCTAGTTCTGGAATCTAGAGAACATCTGTGATAATTATCATACCTCATTGTTGATATAAAAATTATTCCGTTTCCTTTAGCTTGCACAATTTTACTATTTCCCAATTGAGCTTAGTTGAATTTGTATTTCAATAGAGCTCATAGTCGAAAAACATTTAGTCATGTTGCTGGTCCAACCACTGTTAATGAGCCAAGTATTCAATTCGTGTGAATTAAGTTCTTGCGATGCCATAAATAAATACTCATCATCATTTTTATCTTCCTTTTTCCTGTTGCTCAAGCTGTTTTTTCTTCAATTTTCAATTCTTTTCACTGCGACCAAGTTTATTGCTTGCAAAAATTAGAGTGAAAATGAGATTTATCTTTGTACCAACAATCTTCTTCAACATGGTTGGTTCTTTGGTAATGAGAATTAGGCAAAACTTTCCTTTTCTAGAAGAATCTTCAACTTTCCTTTTGTTATTGGAAGATTTTGTAAAACATCTTCAATTTTGTTTTGCTCGAAAGGCACCTTCAATTACTTCACAACTTCTCATTAAGACTCTTTGTTTTTGTGCATGAAGCTTGCTTATTAGCTCTGTAGTTGTGAGAGTTTGTATATCACAAGACTTTTCAATTGCAAAGATCTTGTCTTCAAACTTTTCAAGCCCTGAAACCATGATCTGTCACCAAAAGGTTGCATTTGATTTACAACATCCATTAACCTGCTGTTTGTTACTGCTCTCAAATTCATCTTGGATCTTGTCCCACAATTGTTTAGGTGTTTCCCAGTTCATGATTTTGATAAAAATGAGACATGCAAGTGATGGTTTTATCATTCCTTAGCCTCTCCTCCTCATAGACTTTAAGATTAGGAATAGGAGAATTTTCTCTCAATGGTAGTGGATTACTATAAGAGATTACAACGTTTCATAGACCTTAAACCGAACTTTCTCGTCCAACTTTGATAGTTTTCACCATTAAACATTGGAATGATAGATGAAGAATTGTTGAAAGACATATTTTAGTATTTGCACTCAACCTCACTGTGTTTAGAGCTCAATAAAACCTTTTCTTACAGCCCAAAATAAAAATATAGAAATAATGGAACTTGTAGAGAAAATAGCGAGATTAAAAAAATGAAGGAAAATATGCCATGACATAGCAACATATATTACAGTTTCTTTTGACATCGGTGTTGAACTAACTTATATCTGATTTTGCAGATGATTTACTGTTGTTATGTGATAACTTGAAATGTTTTCATTATGATTTATGAATAGAAAACTCACTACAACTCTGCAGCAGATTGAATTCATCTATTCTCTTATTAAAGTTTCTTTTTGTGCTTTTCCCCATGTGCAGGGATGACCTTCCTGGGCCAGTGAAGTCCATTTTGGAGGAGGGAATTAATTTATATACAGCTCACACAATGAGTCATGGCAGGTTAAAGTTTTATGATATTTCACTTGCATGCTTGAAAATTATTACACCTTTTTTATATTTGAGATGTGTTAAGTTTCTAGTGGATATGGTAAATGCTTCCACAACCATCACATTTTTTTTTTTTTTTTTTTTTTTTTTTTTTTTATCTCTGTTATGTGTATATTAGGATAGAATCTGATTAAAATGCATAGAACTTGCACTAAAAGTGAAGGAACACCTATCTGTCTACCAGAGCTTCAGAAATTTTCCGTGCCTCTCTTTTTCATGTTCTGATATTTATTTTAAGACGCAGAAGATGTTTTCTTCTTGCTTGTGTTTTAAGTCAAAACTGGAATCTCATATCTTTAATTCAATTATTGGTCAAACTTCATTTTGAATTGTCAAGTGTTGAGATTTCCTCTATTGATTATGCGAAGGTCCTAGCCCAAGGCTGTATATAGCGTCGAAGGATCGTCTGTAATTACCTTTGCTTTCTTTTTAGGGGTTTACTTTTTTCTCTTTCCTTTGTTGGAGATCTTAGTAGCCTTCCCTCCCGACTAAGATAAGATTTTGAGTTACCTGTCTATCATAAAGATTCCCCAGTATTGCTAGTTTTCTATCTTTCCTTAGATAGTTTATGGCTGGTCTTCTTCCCGCAGTTCTTTCTCATCTACTGTGTAGAGCCTCTCGGCTCTGTTCAGCTTCCTGCTGTCATAAGCAGCAAGCAACTGGATGGCCCTCAACAGCCACAAGTGCCATGAGTCTCCTGTGTCCTTCCTCTCTTGGAAGCCGAACTTCTGCCCTCCCTTTCTTTGAACCTTGTCAATGATCGAACTTAAAGATATGAACTGAGTGTCATTTGATGAGTAACTGAGAACATGGGAGAGGGATATGGAAAGTATATCCTCACCCTCCAACAATCATAGTGCTACAAAGCACTGGAATTTTTTTATCCCGTTGTGTTCATTAACTGTAATTGAAGTTTGAATGATATCTATTATCCTGACCGTTGTCAACAATATGTCAACTTCTGTTTACTCTATTTAGCCCCTCTTTGGTGTAAACTGAGAAGCTGGTAATCTTAAATCGGTCCTTATTGTGATAGATTAGAGTCTACCAAAGGATCCTACGCTAAAGAATGGATAAAATGGGAGAAACGGTTACGGGATATTCTTTGCGGAAATGCTGAGTATTTTAATTCTATTCAGGTTAGTACATCTAGCATTTTTTTCCCAGTTCTTTTTGTCCACTGTTATGAACTGTGTCTATTTAATATTTTAGTGCTATAATTTTCTCAAAACGTCTGCAGGTTCCATTTGAGTTTGCTGTCAAGCAAGTGTTGGAACAAATAAGAAACATTGTTAAGGGAGATTACACACCACCAGATACTGAAAAGAGGAAATTTGGTACCATTGTTTTTGCTGCTCTCAGCATGCCTGTTACTGAAATTAAAGGCGTCCTCAATAAAGTAATGGAAGTATTTACTCTTCTAGTCATTTCTTTATATATACTCAAACTAAATTGTTTCTGCTCAGCATAATTGACTGCTTTTTAACTATAATGGCATTGAAGAGTCAGCCTGAATGACAAGGCTAGTCATATTTAAAGTTAAGCAGTTAAAAGAAAGTTACTGTATATTTTCTTTTAGTAGCAATATAATTAACCGGTTTATATTTATCAAACTTATCTTATTACATCCAACAGTCAAGAGACTAGACAGGTGTGTGCAATTTTGTTATCTAAAGTTTGGCCGAGTTCTTGAACGTAGGTGGGAGAATAGCAGCTATAAAAATGCTTCCTAATTATACAGTTTATTTTTCCTGAGGGGGAGATATTAGCCTTACCATGTATCTGGAAGAGGCTTTGCTGCTTTGTTCAGTAGTTCCATTATTTGAAAGATGCTTTGTTACCTTGTCTATCCAAAAAGTTTTTCAAATCCGTGTGCATCTATATTAGTTTTAAGAAACTGTATCTGATGCAATAATGTGTATAATGCAGTTGGCCGAGAGTAATCCCAAGATTGACGTATTCCTTAAAGACAAAAAGTTCGAGAATCTTACTCGAGCTCATTTGACTCTTGCCCACAAGAGAAGTCATGGCATCAAAGCCGTAGCTGATTATGGTATCTATCTTAATAAAAAGGTTCCGGTGGAGTTGACAGCACTGTTCTTCTCGGATAAAATGGTTGCTTTTGAAGCTTTTCCCGGCACAGTGGAAGGGGAGAAGATAGTTTCAAAAAACTCGTGGCCTCATATAACGTTATGGACTGCTGAAGGTGTTGCAGCCAAGGAGGCCAACATGTTACCACAATTGTTTGCAGAGGGGAAAGCAAATCGAATTGACTTCAATCCTTCCATCATTTTATCTGGCACAATTGACTTTTATTGAGTTCCTTTTACTACTCATCTTTCTTAAATAAAGCCAGCAAGTAAGTTCAGGGAAGATGATGGAGAAATTTTTGTAGGAGCTAGCATTTTCTCCTGAGAAATTGTGTATATATAGGCTGTTTAGAAAGCCGAGTATGGTTTCTAGAATCAGGTGTGATAGTATTCTCTTGTTTACTTGGTTAAATGTTGAGCTCTTTTTTTATCCATTCTGCTTGCAATTACATGTTTTTTGTCTTAATTTTCTTTTTCGCATCGTACACTGACCATGTCAATGAAGCTTTCATTAATGTTTCCTGTGTTGATTTGACGGTGGAATTATTAGAGGAAATTAAATTTTAAAGCTTTGATCCTATACTACCTCGTTGTTAACTACTATTGCTGATCTAGATTTTGCAGCATGGTAGCTGTAGTGAAATTTGGCTACAGAGAATCCAAATATGTGAAATGGAGGAACTGTATTGAAATTATCACGATTTCCCTTCCTTATTCAACTTATTAAGCAAAAATGTAATACTGAAACTTAATGGTGAGGAAAATTTTAATGTTAAATATGTACTTTAACCATAGAAATAATGAGAATCTTAAAAATATAATAGTAATGTATCTTCCATTTAAGGATTAGTTTTTTACAAATTGGTTCGTTATTTTTTTTTTTCAAAACTGTGATTTTCACTTTATACTATCTCGGTGGATCTTCAGAGGGATTTGTAATTACTGCAACTAATGCGCCAAAAATGTCGTTGAAGGTTGAAAATAATACTTCAACCTTAATTTTTGCCGTGTTTATATTCAGCTATGCAATCAGCTATACGAAGTAATTGCAATTTCGATGGGTTCAAACAGCAATAACAGCAGTTGCTTAAGTTTCCTCTTTATATATTAAAATAAAATAAATTTATAGATATTAAAAATAAAAATAACATATTTGGGACTAAAAATAAAAGCTAAAACAAAATAAGTTTATTTACAAAATATATTTAAGTATGAGACTAAAATTAATTCATAAATAAAAAATAATCATTCTTTGAAAAGGGTAAATTTGAGTGGCATCAATAATTTCCTTGTAATATATTATTATGATAATTTAATTTTAAAAATTGCATCGTATGTTACTCCTTGTTTTCTTGCTTAGACTTTCTCTATATTGATTTTGGTGGTTATACGTAGGTTGCATTCCAATCACTCAATCACTCATTTCGCCAATTTATTTAAACCTAAAATAGATATTTTTAAATAAATAATTTTAAAAATATTTATATAGAATTTACATATTAAAATAACAAAATTTTGTCTATAAAATTATCTAAAAAAAACTCCCCATAATTTTTTTTATCTTTAAAATGTGATCATATTTATATTATTAAAATATCATCATTTTAATATGATTTTTTTTTACTTTATATCTAATCTTTTTTTTATTCTTAGTTTTGATTATATCTTTAAATTATTAATCATCAGTGTCAATTTTTAAGTTATTAAATATTTATTATGGAAAATAATTATGTCATTTTTTTATCTTAATCCCTTTAATAAGTTTTTTTATATATATACAACATGTTATCTTTTACTTTCAATCTATTTAGATGTTTCTTCTTATAAAGAATCATCAATATTTTATTACACATAGTATATTACTAAAATATACGGAGATTAAGAAATGTGTAGAATGAAACTGAAGCAGTAATATTTGAAAAATAATAATATTCAAATTGTGTAATTGAATTTTTTATTTTATATATTTTAAATTATGTTATAAATTTAAATAGAAAATAGTGTCAAATATAGCCTTTAGTTTATTTTTTTTAGCCTTGTAAGTTATTTTTATCAAATATGCGTACCAAATTATTAATTTCAATAAAAAACATACCAACGGATATTTTTTTTTCCCTAAAATTCCACTCGAGTGCAGATTCGGTGTAGCGGGTTGGGCCGGGTATGAAGAAGCTTGCCCAGATATTCTGCTGCTTCAGCCCAGGTTACATTCTTTCCTTTCTTTTTCTCTGTCCAAAGATACTCCAAGTAACGGTGGCGGCGCTCGGTGGTGACGGCGGCGGCACTCTGTTCAGTGACCAATCATGTAAATCCGCTACCTCTCATTCTTTTTAATATTTCGTCTGATTCCTCATTTTGTTACGCACGCTACTCTCGAAGTTTTTCGAATGAGCGAATTAAAATTTCGTCAATCGAAAACGCTCTCGCGCAATCGTCGTGTAGTTTATCTTCGAAGCTTTTCAATCTGACTGAAGTGTTTCCTCGGTGTAGAGTGATAGGGAAAATGGCGTTCAGAGGGAAAGAGATGATGAAGAAAATTCTGAAGACAGTGGGAGAGAATGGTTTGAGTCGAAGAGAAAAGGAATCGTTGGAGAAATGCATGCCTCGAAGCAAGGTTGTGATGAATCGCGCCAAACGCGGTCTCTTTGCCGGGCGACACATTCAGTTTGGGAATCGTGTCAGTGAAGATGGCGGTAACAAGTTTGTATCCACTTCTTAGCTATATTTTGTTTTGGTGTTAGTTGCTTCTGGTATGAGTCATGGTGGAAAGTTTCACGTTGTAGCCTCTGGTGTTGGATCTATGTTTACAGTTTCTGTTGTTTGATAACTGTGTGAAGTTAATTTTTGAAATGGAGTTAGTTGAATAATATGGATTGAATGTGGATGAACTGATAATGGTCTCAATTTGTTTCAGCTCGAAAGTTAATTTCTAGTTAATTTTACTCTAACTCTATCAATTTCAGAAGATATTTTTCTCCCCGTTAAAGTACTAAATTCTACATTTCATGTTGTGATGGGAACTCCGGGAGAGGGGACAGCTCCAGTTTAAGAAGTCAAATGTAATCTTCAAAGTTACCCTAGGTTGATGTTTTGGAACAAGCTGTTTCTAGATAAAAGAATAAAATATTTTGAAGGGAAGAAGACATTCAAGGATTAAGAGGATAAAGTATCCTAATTATATTAACAACCAAAGCTAAAGCATTGATACAAATGCAGCTTGCCAGTTTTTTTCTAGTTTCAATTCCTCAAAGGAGGTAAGATCCTTACAAAGTGCAAATGTAGAGCGGTGAAAATAATCCTGTCCCTGAAAATCTCACTGACTAAAACTTCTCCACAAAACACCATGGATTTCTCTCTGATTAGGGCACCACAAACTGTTGTAACATTTTTTTCAACTTGTTCCTGTAAATCCTCTGCAGCTGAACTATAAAGAATTGCTCCAAGCTGTCTCTATCAATGTTTCCCCAGGAACTACCAAAATACATGTTCAGAAACATAATTAGCTGTTGTGCAATGTAAAACTTATTGTGCATTTATGCAACTGGTTAGTCAACTTATTTGCATTGCATCCATAATGATGAGCATCTTGTCAATTGTGTGACTATGACTATGGAGTTTGGAACAAATACCTGTTGTTTATGGTCCTTAAGCAAGTAGTATACAATGGTCATTGTTATTAATTCGAAGCTATATTGTTTGCATGAAGACATGATCTGTTTTTTCATGAGTTTGCCAGCAGCAGTTACTAACTCAGTTCTTTGGCTCTTTCTTTGTTTTCCCCTTTCTCTTCCAAACTTCTATCCTTTGCTTGGGAGGACTGCTGACTTGCATCTCCCAGTTCAGTGGGTGGCTGCTTTCGTGGCAGAAGCAGTCCCTAGACTGAACTCTTTATTTTTCCTTATTTGTTTTTCTTCGTCGATTGTGTAACGCATTCTCAGTTAAAATTGTCAACAGTGTATGGTGAAGGATAATGTTCCGGATTAAAAATTGGAAGAGTCAACGAGCTAATCATCTTTGGTTTCCTAAAAGTGGGATGGTAAAGAGAGATGATTGATTTGCAAGTTGCCTATGCACTTGTTTAGTGATTGGAATCTGATGCATGTTGAATTGCGAAAATTTCATTTCCATGGAGGCAGGTTGCAATCATTAGTTTAAATAGTCAATTTCTTGGACTATCCATGTGGCAGACATGGGCTAAGTTTTCTTTGTGGACCATTTTTTCAGTGATTATAATTCTGATTGAGTTCTATACTGTGCTTATTATTGACCTGTTTATATCTACTACCATTTTTGGAAACTTAGTCTTTAAAATTCTTTAGTCTTGGATGTTAAACAATAAAATTAGTGATTTTTTTATGGTTTGTACTAATAATGTTTGGAAGCACATGTCCTGCTAACAGTTGCTTATATTTGTCACACCAAATATGAATGCAAAAGTTCTGCGTGTAGTATGTGCAATATCTTTTGGATGATCTAGCCATGATAGTTACAGGTTGAATCTCTTTGTTGTTTATTGCACCCGACATAGTTCAGATCTTAAATGTTGTCTGTTGGTTGCACAATTTTATGTTCCGAAGTTCTTTTACCATTTAAATATGTTAGAGAGAATGAAAGAAAGTATTGATGAGAACTTGTTCTTTATCTAATGCTTTTGACAGGACAAGGAGAACTTGGAAACCAAATGTCCAGGAAAAGCGGCTCTTCAGTTATATCCTAGATCGTCATGTTCGTGTTAAAGTCACCACCCATGCCATTCGATGCATAGACAAGGCAGGTGGGATTGATGAGTACTTGCTGAAAACTCCTTATCACAAGATGGACACTGAAATGGGCATTCTCTGGAAGGCAAAAATTGAGAAATTGTATGAAGAGCTTGGCAAAAAGGAGGTTGTATTCTTTACACCTGAGGATGAAGCGAAGTTTGAGCAGGACTTCAAAGATTTGAAACTATCTGAAAGGGAAGCACGAAAGGAGGTCAGAAGAAAAATGTACACTGGAATGAGCAAACACAAGCTAATCGAGGTAGAACGTAAAGATGATCAATCTATTGACGAGGGAGGCAATAAAATTGAGGAAGAAATTTCGCATGATTCAACAAAACAGGTGGTTCCTGTCTCGTATGTCTTAGCTGCTGACAAGCTCAAAGTTGGAAGTATTGTTTCTAATTAATGTATGTTATGGCAACTGATTATGGCGGGTGTAAGCTTTATTAGCTCAGGGTATGACAAATCTTTTTTATTTACTTTTTGGATCATATCGGTTTCTTCACTGAGGTTTTTGTTCAAATGCTTTAAACTTTGTGTAGTTAAGCATAATCTATTATGTCGAAATAATAATATTGTTCTATATTTCTACCGGGATTGTATTTCCTGGTGCCAACTTGGTAAAAAACAATACAGAAGAGGATTGTTTTCATGTTATTTCTTTCTATTCCTTTTTCACATTTTGGGACCTTCTGGTCTATGCTGCTCACTGTCAATGTACCACAGTCTGGTTGAATATTGATAGGAGCTTGGATTTAGAACAGAATTCATAGAGACTAGATAAGATGAACCTCTAGAATTTATCGCAACAGTATGGTTTTAAGCCATCTGAATTAACCCATTGTATGTCTGTCGTTTCAAGACCTAATTGACAACCAAAAAAGTAGAGTTTGCTGCTTCCGCTTCTTTTTCAACAAGCTGTTTACATATACTGCAAGAAATTGAATTGTAGTTAATATGCTTATAAGACAAGTCTAATTTTATATCTCAGTCTCTTAACTTTTCCGTCATGTAGCTTGATCTCCAGGTCTCCCTCTTGCTTCTGCTCGATGTTTCAGTTAACAACATTCCTGTGCTAAAGAACCATGTCCTCAAGGTTCTGGTATAACTGAAAAACTTTTAACTTCATTCCTATGTTAGATATTTGAAGACCACGTTCGGGCTAAATAGGTTTTTCCTTTTTCCAAATTTTGTACACCAAACATGTTGGTTCCTTGCTTTTCCTTTATAAATTGAAAGGATGAATACAGTGTTTACAGTGATGTTCCAATTAGAAACCAACACATTATTTTATACAAACTGAGAATGGAATACATAGCTGCCAAAAAAATTGACATGTGGTTACAACAATGGATTTTGATGGATGAATGTAAT
Organism: Macrotyloma uniflorum; assembly: GCA_016859785.1. NCBI lineage: Eukaryota > Viridiplantae > Streptophyta > Magnoliopsida > Fabales > Fabaceae > Macrotyloma > Macrotyloma uniflorum. The sequence continues at coordinate 1,885,259 of BDMB01000036.1, forward strand.
AATGCTACTGTATACCTACTTAGGCTTACGATAAGCTCTGATTAAAAAATATCAAGCTTTTCTTAAGGAAGGCTTTCACCATTATTGATGCAGCTAAAAATAACATTAGAGGGTCAGCATTCGGATATCTAGCCTTCTTTGATATTTAAATCATTGCTTTTAGGTGCCACCGTTCCTTTACTATCATTGTATGCCGGACAGACGGCGCCAAATTGACAGTAACGACATTTCCAGCGTTCTTCTTCAGGAGTGTAAGTGGCTTCTTGTTCTCCAAGCCAAAACTGAAGACACGAATGGATTTGATTCTTTAGCCAGTCATGATCATATGCAAATTTATCTTCACCAAGCAGTGAATGATCTTTCTGATACTCATATCTGGACATGAAGCAAACACAACCATGTGAATAAGGGTTCATGTAGTGCAAACCAACTGCTAATCATATGACAGGTAAATTTATCAACATAACCTATAACTATTTCTTGTCTTAAGGGTGATGAATATTGCAAATATTTCACTTAAAAAATATATTTGTTGAAAGCCATCATGAGGTCCTGTTATTGTCCAGAACAGCTTTGACAATCAAAATATACAACTTAATCAAATTAGGCCTTGGCTTAGAGACTCATACCTCAACAAGAGCTGATCATGAGCAGGGGCCAGCATCCTACATGTATTTCTGTAATATCTTACCACATCATCCAGGGTCTGCATTTACCAATAACAAAATCAGGAAAGAAAATCATGTAAAAGCCAGGCTTCACTTGCTAATTAGCTGAAACTTTTATAGCAGAACATTTTCATAGTGTGAAAAAAGATCACTTTTCGATTGTGGATTATTCGCCCAGCCCAAATACATTCTAATCAAGCACTTACTGAAGCAGAAAATCCAGAGTCAGCACTTGTCACTTTTAGATCTTCACATAGATTATGTTGAGGGTTTAAGCCGAAATAAGTGAAAAAACTTTTAGAAGGAAAATTATCATCAACCAAATTGTCCCACAAATACTTGTAGCACATCAATTGAAGCCTGCCAAAATTAAGATCATCGTAAGGATTCAATCCAATACAATAATAATAGGATGCAATTTCACATCCAACAGAATGAAATAAAATGGCAGAAGAATAAGCAAACCTTCCATTTCTTCGTTGCGGTTCAGCAGGAAGCGTATCTCGAGCACGAGTCTTTGTGTCAATTAGTATTGGATTACAGTCATTTTCTTCTAATGGCATCCGAATCTCATCAATCACTCCCACCATCCATATATCTTCTGCAAAGCCTATTCTTATATCAGAAGAATAGTCCATCATCATCAGAACTGCTCCAAATCCCATCAATGAAGAGTTGGGTAAATTTTAAGTAAATTATATCATTTCTTTGAAATCTAAACTGTAACCAGTAACGTTAAAAAATTATTTTCTGTAAAATATTATGCCAGATTTTAATAAACTGTAAAGTAAATTAAAATCTATCAGCTACAAAATGTGACACCAGATTTACCAATTTAATGCATTGAAACAAATAACAATTGGAGCACGATTGAATGCATAAGTATTAACAACTTAAAAGAAATTTCATTAGGAACCTAAACCAAGTTTTCTACTGTACGTAAGTAACTGCTGAAAGAGTCGAAAGGGGTTTCTAATTCTAAGTCCTAGAAGGTAAAAGTGATAAGGCAAATGTAATTTCCTATTTTTGGGGGACTTCTCATTCTTTTCTATATCAGTTACAAAAGGAAAAATAACTTTTTCTTTCAAAAATATAATATTTCTAATAAATTCTCAAAGCAATTCGAAGTTTAGTGATTCTTCCCTGACTTACAAATAGACAGTGGATGTAGGTCAAAACAATCACTACAATAGGTTCAATCCAACACATTGTAAATTGTATGTTAGACTTGATTCTCATGCCATTTGCCAAATTTAAGTCCTCTTGGGGAGATCCACTAAAGTTATATTAGAAAAGAACAACTGTTATGTTACAAAAACACATTCACAACCTGTTACTAGTTTATCACAACCAATTCAACACCGATGAGAACCCGAAGATAAACTCGTAAAATGTCATCAACTTACACTGGCAATTCACGAGTCAATCCTTCAAAGAATAATTGATGTACACCATTTATAAAATTAAGAAACTTCAGGGCCCAGTAATCTTCTTGATACTTGACCTTCACTTCCACCCGTTTTAAAACCTGCACGCCACTACTCATTTTTAGAGCCAAATTATTTGAAGAAGCACTAGAGGTTTTAAACACCGGAAATACAAAACACGAGACAGTTATAGACTGAGATAATAATGCCTATTAGGTAAAACCAATAAAAATACGAGAATACCATCAGATGATGACATACTCATTAGACACGAGACAGTGCCTAATGGGCACGTGCTCATGCAAGAATTTCTCATAAAATACGAGAATACCATCAGATGATGACATACTCATAACGGTATCAACAAATTTCAACTACTCAAAAACATAGGACAACAACATCCAACAGATGTAGATACACCTCACATAGGCTTCAACTCTTGAGGATTTTTATTACTATACATAAAACCTGAGTTAGAATTGAATTGCTTAAAATTTTTTTTTTTTTTTTTATATTAGAATTTAATTAGAATACATTATCAGTGTAAAAAGGTTTTTTATAAACTTTTTCTATACTGTGATCAATCATGACTGTCATATATGATACGATTTTGCATCAAGAGTTTTTATAGGCAGATCCTGTCAACATAAAACTTTATAGACCATCCAATTAGAAATCATTTTTGGTTTGACTTTTAAGGTAATTAGATGTTTGTGCAGTTTTTAGTAGATAACTGAAAAATACACGTAAAATATCTTTATAGCTTAAGTGCATATATTATTTATTCTTAAACTAACTGCTATGAATTTCTAATTGATTGAACAGAGTAAATTCACAGAGAATTATATCTACTTAACATCCGATTGGACACTTTCTATAAAGACTTATAGAAGATGAGATTTCGGAAAAGCTAAATATTAAAGTTTTTAGAAATTATCTCATGCTAGAAAGATACTCTTAGTAATTTTACGAAGAAACTTATTTCCTTCTTGAATTTTTCTTAATAGCATTAACAAGTAAAAGAGGAGCATGTTATGTATAATGCTGAAGTAAGAAGTTGAATGAATGATGAAACAAAAAACATATGATATAACCTCTTCTTCAAGCTTTGCATGGCGAGCAATGCCTGCTCTCATTACTTGATTAACCTTTCTCCCTCCAAAAAGGAGAGAAAACTCCATTTGTTTCGGGCACCATTCCTATCACACAACCCAATGTCCTGAAAATACATAAAATTCATGGTGGCGAAAGCCCAATTAGAAAAAAACGAAAATTGATACCGTAGAAGTAAGATCCGTGACAGACAAACCCCGTTTGTTCCTGAAGCGGTGAAGAAAAGAATCGGAAAGAGTGTGTTTTTTCTTGTGGGTGGGTAAGTCCTCAATATCACTGCCACTCGATAACCTTCTTTTGGACACAACAGTGATGGATAACGCGTTATTGTGAAGGGGGGATTTTGAAGAAGAAGAAGAAGGCGAACGAATTGAAGAGAAAGAACGAGTGGAGGCAAAAGCTAAAGCAGCTTCAATGAGAGCCATTTCGTCGTCGCTGATAATTTCGATAGGAATATGATGTCGATTGTGGTCCTCCGAGGAAGATGATGTTTCAGCCATGTTCGTGTCGTGACCATTCAAAACTCCGCGTTTTGGGCTTCCGATTGCTTCGCTTCTTGTTCAACTTCACACACATAAACATTCAAACTTTCACTCTTCCTCTTTCACAGAGCCACCATTTTGGTTAGGATTAATCAATAAATTAATTGGAATACATATTTATTCGAAACTATATAATAAAAAAAAAAAATCAATACAATGGTAAATAATTTTGGTCTAACCCTAACATTTGTCAATTAAATCCATGATTAATACTAACTTAATTTATTAAATTGTAAAGAATCTGACCGTTTTAATGTGTTAAGAGTTAACTTCAAATCAAATAACTCTCATAAAAATATAATGTATTAAAAAGTTGTTTTCAATTTACTAAATTTAATGTTTAAATATTAAATGAGTTTTAAAAAAATATTTTAGTTATTTAAATATTATTTATTTTTTAATTAAAAAGGTTTAAATGGATTTTTTAAATGTATTAAGATTTTTTTTTCCTTAAAGAGAAATTTGTCTGAACTTAGAGATTGAAATTATTTGACTCTTTGGTTACCCAAAAAACTTCTCTTTTCTCTTTCTATATTGTGTTCATCTTTTAATTGGAAAGAATATAATATTAAAAATTTCTATTTTAAAAATACAAAAATATATCTTAGTTTTGTATAGGTTTGAAAAAAAGTAGTCTTTTTGTAACAAATACTTTCTGTCTACGCAACTAAAAATTAAAGTCTCTTTTTTTATATATATTTTTTTGTAAATCAAATTCTCGTAACATGTTTGCAGAATGTACTATTTGCAAACCGCACACAATTAATTTGCGAAAATTTTTAACACACTGTTCTAAATATATTTTTTGTTATCAGCAACAAATCTATAAGAAGACATTGATGTCAGAAAATTTGAAGCAGACTTTATGTGTGTCTGATAGTTGTTTCTCACTGAACCTCTACTTGTCTACACATTACATAGCCAGCAAACCCTCCAAGCTCCACATGGATGACACGTGTCTCTCTGTACTCTCTTCACATTCCCTTCATAAAGCCACCTCTTTTTTTCATCCTCTACCTCAAATTGCATGTGTCATGGGAAACACAACCACCCTTTTGCTCTTCCTCTTTGTTCTTCTTTGCCATGGAGCAATGGCCTTCCCTGAAGCTGTAGAAGACAGTTTGTTCTTGATGCACAGTCCTAAGAGTGTGGTGAAGACCAATGCAGGGGAAATGCGTGTGCTGAAAAGCCCAAGTGGTAGTAGGAGGTTTTTGGATAGGCACATGCACATTGGCTTCATCACTATGGAACCAAACTCCTTGTTCGTTCCTCACTATCTTGACTCCAATCTCATCATATTCATTCGTAAAGGTATTAGCATCTCTCAAATCCCACATTTTTCATCCTAAATCATACAAGGAACTACAAACAACAAAAAGACCCTAAGTGTAGCAACCCCTTTTAAGTAATCCAATTATAAGTTTGTGAAAGATTTAATTTTGGAGAAAATAGACTATACGTTCAGAGTATAAATAATCATGTGTGGTGACTTTGTTTGGTTCTCAGAAGCTATACTAATCATGTACATGAATAATATGTAGAGGAAAAGTATAAGCTTTTATACTGACAGAGTGTCACAATTAGACACTTAATTGATGCAAGGTTAGGGTGATAATTAATATCATCTTAAAAGTTCATATAAGTAGAGTGTATTGAGGGTGTGAGACTATCATATTATTTAGTCAAACTATTTTGATTAAGCCCTAAACATTAGATTGAAAATGCATCAAATATGATCCCCTTTGAGAAATCTGTAGTTAGGTTTGAAATTTGTTGCAGGGGAAGCAAATTTGGGATTCATATATGATGATGAACTAGCGGAAAGGAGATTGAAGACAGGGGACGTGTATGTGATTCCATCAGGTTCTGCTTTCTATTTGGTGAACATAGGGGAAGGTCAGAGACTTTATATCATCTGCAGCATTGACCCCTCTACAAGCTTGGGATTAGATACCTTCCATGTACATGCATCCATCACAATTTCACATCTTTCACTTTATTATCATTTTGGATTTGTGCCATCTTGTGACTTAGCTTTCACATTCTTCAATTTTACCTTGGTCATGCAGTCCTTCTATATTGGAGGAGGTGCTAATTCACACTCGGTGCTGTCTGGATTTGGACCTGCGATCCTTGCAACTGCATTCAATGTAAGCTAATATAGTCATGCGTTTAATTGTCATGCAGGACCATGTATATGTTTTTTATACTATGGTTCAATCAGAAAAGTTAACAATTATTTTAGATGATTGACATATGATTGAATATTGTATAAAAAATATTTCTTCACACTGCAAGTGCATGACAGTATCACAAATTAACATGTTTTAGTATGGTAAGTTTATTGATTTTTACATTAAATAGTTTTATAATCATGTCAGCCATGATTTTTTATTGGTTGATAGTGAATATTACGCTGCATGCGCATAGAAATCAAACTCTATTGTATTCAATAGTGATATATATCATAACATTTGCAGTATATAAAACTAGCACAATACACAGAAATACTAACAAATTTCTTTATTAATTATCCTTATAGGAGTCGAGAATGGAGGTAGAGAGTATCTTTTCTAAGGAACTAGATGGGCCAATTATGTACGTGGATGATTCTCATGTACCTAGCTTATGGACTAAATTCCTTCAACTGAAGAAGGAAGAAATAGAGCAACACCTCAAGAAAATGGTGCAAGATAAAGAAGAAGAAAAAGAAGAGGAGAAACAACCAAGTAGATCATGGAGGAAACTCTTGGAAACTGTATTTAGTAAGGTGAATAAGAAGACAGAGAGCCAAAACACTGCTGATTGGAACGAGGCAAAAAACCTCTATGACAAAAAACCTGATTTCAGTAACGATTATGGTTGGAGCAAGACACTGGATGGAATCGAGTATCCTCCACTCACCAAACCTGACATTGGCATTTTCCATGTCAAGCTCACAGCGGTATGCAAACAATTCCTTCAATATTTAGGTGCAGAAACTTGGATAAGTACTTTCATTATCCAATCAAAATTGACATTCTTACTGATATGAAATTCAAATTTTGGTTTAGTTTAGCATTTGAATATCTATAAAAATTAGACACAATTCTTTTAGTACTTTGATTGTTCTCCAATCAGAATTGATAATCATCCTTATAAAAGTTTTACATTACATATAGACTATAGTGTGATACTAAGTTTTGTACTATTGGAAAATAACACAAAGATACTTCTATAGAACTATAATATACTTATATAGTACTACAGATATGTTTTGTCCTAACAATTCATGGAAATTAATTGACATTTTGTCGCATGAACAGGGATCCATGATGGCACCTCATGTGAATCCAAGAGCATCTGAGTATACCATAGTGCTGGATGGCTATGGTGAGCTTCACATAGTGTATCCAAATGGAAGCAAAGCAATTAGCACTGAAATCAAACAAGGGGACGTGTTTGTTGTGCCAAAATACTTTCCCTTCTGTCAAATAGCATCAAGGCATGGACCCTTAGAGTTCTTTGGATTCTCCACCTCTGCCAGGGAGAACAAGCCACAGTTTCTGGCTGGTTCTGTGTCCCTTCTTAGGACCATGCAGGGGCCTGAGCTTGCGGCGGCGCTTGGGGTGAGCGAGGACACGTTGCGGCGTGCCGTTGATCCTCAGCATGAGGCTGTGATCCTGCCATCAACATGGGCTGCACCACCAGAAGATTCATGGAACAAGTTGGAAGGAGAGAAGGTGGACATTAGAAACTTTGCTAATGATATGGTTTTGAATGTTTTTCAATAGATCATCATTAGTTTTGAATAGACTTTTGGTAATACCAAGTAGAGTTTTCTGTTTTGAGGTTTCTGTTCTTTTTATTTGCTAATGATGTTGTTGTGTTGTTTTCTTGAATTCTCTTCTCTTGTGAATAAAATCTGCTTTTTTTTATATATTTTTTTATCAAAGACATGATTATATTATATATTATTATTAATAAAGATAAATTAATAAAATATAATAAATTAATTACTCGAAGTTTCTTATAATAGAAATGGAAAAAATAAAAAAATATAAAAACAAATTATCCCGAGACAAACATGAGTAGAAAGCACGTCATGTTTGTAGCATTGGAATGTGTGGAGGTGAAGCAGCCAGTAATGGGGGGACCAAATGCAAAAAATAGAAGCATTCATGAATGGGTCACAAATGAAGTATCATAGAAGCATCAAAACTCTATAAATATATATTTTAATTCTCTCTCTTATTTATAGTTTCAGAGTTAAATTTGACGGAAATATCATATGATAATACTCAATTAAAAAAATATTATACAATATTTCTTACACAAATTTTAAAACAAAAAAAAAAATTAAAAGATAGTAGCTTTGTTAATTAAAAAAAAAAAAACAATTTTGTCACGTTTGATTCTTGAGGGAAGTAAAAGACAGAGTGGTACCTTATTTTACAACAAAAGGAAAAAGAATTGTTCTGTCGCCATCACATAATTACAAATCTATCTAACAATGCAATGTCGTCCCTTTTCTCATACATTAGAAAACAAGTGGATAACATCAAATAAATTCTTAATTTAATCTTCTTTTTTTTTTAAAAAAAAAGAGACTATTTAATGGAATTGTACTATGCACATTCCTTTTTATTGGCTGATTAACTTTTTATATAATATTTTTTTTCAAAAATTAAATCAATTTAATCTTATTCATAAACATATAACTAAGATAAATTTATTTTTTAAAACGAAAAATTATGATTTAAAATTTAAAAACAATTTAATTTAAGATTTATCTTTTCATTTAATGATAAAGGTTAAGAATTAGTTTTTCAATCTCATATTTTCATTTTTTTATTATTAATTTATTATTATTATTATTATTATTATTATTATTATCTAGTGCTTACTAGTATATTAATTTGATGTATATTTAAAGAAGTAACCTTAATTTTGAGGGAAAATTATTTACCATAAACTTCCTTACATAATATATTTTTTCTTCAAAAATTAATTCAATTTAGTCTTGCTCATAAAAGATAGAACTAAAGATAAATTTATCATTAAAAATGGAAAACTATAATTTAAAATTTAAAGATAAATTCAAATTAAAATTTTGTCTTTTCATTTCTCAGCAATGATATACTAATTATTAACATTGTAACGTTTCCATTTCTCAATTATAGATTAATTATCAATGCTTTATTGTTGTTTGCAAATATTAATGACACAAACATGTCTCTTCGATTTAAATTTTATAGGTACAAAGTCATTAATAAAAATAACGTTCGAAACCATTTTAAATTTATAAGAAAATAAATAAGAATATAGAAATAGAAAAAAAATATTGAATGTAAGTTTAGTTTAGAAAATATTTTCAAATTTCACTGCTGATCTTGCGTAGATTCTAAATGTGAAACAAATTATTATGAACTGTTTTAAATTTTAATTTATAAAATAAGAAAATTAATATTTTTCTATTACTTTCAAACATTATCTTCAACTCAAATTTATTTTTTCTTAACAATGCTTAAATACAATCATTTTCTAAATATACACTATAACACTATAAAGTATGTTAAAATACACTAATTTCGTAAATTAATGTTCGATAAATTTTACTTCAATATTAATATAATTTAATCTAAATTTATTTTTTAAGTTTGGAGCAGATTCTATCAATATAATATTTTAAATTTAATATAATAATTTACATATATAGTCACATAAAATATGTTAAAATTTAATACTTTTCAAAATTAATTAATACAAAATTTATGTTAATATTAATATAATATAATTTATTTTTTTTACCTAAAATTGTGGTATATTACGTCTAACGCGAAATTCTAAATATATTTTTTAGTTATTTGATAATTTTTTGTTTTTTTAATTTATTAAGTGACTATAAAAATATTTGTCTCAAATTAATGATTTATTTTTCTAATTATGACACTTCCATTTTTTAGTTGATAACTATTAATATTTTTTAGGATTTATAATTTATTCATTGATTTAATTTAATATATATTCTTAATTTTGGTAAAAAATAATAATCTCAAAATTTAATTTTTATATAATATAAGATTTTGAAGAAAAAAAGTTATTATAATTAGAATCAAAGCATTTAGGAGTTTTTTTTATCATAAAAATATTATTTTAATATAAATTTTATAGATATGAATTTTTTAAAATTGAAAAGGATTAGTTTATAACTTTTCAATTTTAAAATCTCTTCCATTTTGAGATTTTGTTGTTAAAATATTCTGAAAGTAAAAAAGTTGCATTGAAAACACTATATAATCCATATCAATAAAATAATAATATATATCTATACAGTTGAAGAAAAAAAGACACTGTGTGGAGAGGAAGAAGGAGACGTCACAGAAACTCTCAAAAACAAGACTTTGTCTTTATTATTTATTCATTTCCCTTCTCTTCTCTTCTCTTTCTCTTCTTCTCTCTCTCTCTCTCTCTCTCCATTTCCTTCCTCAAATCAAATCAGAAAATGCAGTCCATGCTAAACCTGCGTGTTACTCATGGCGTTCCACTTTGTCTCTCTGGAATCACCAACCCTCTTTCTCTTCCTATGGAGTATTCTATCTTCAACCCTTCTATCTCCATGATCCCACTTTTCTTTTTCTTTCTGATTCATCATCTTAACTTTTTGCTGGTGCAGGATAGCAGATCATGAACGTAGGAGGAAGGCCATGAAGAGGCAAAGATCACTGGCCAGAAAGGGTGTGCATGCAAATCATCAACAAAGGGTTACCCTCATCACAAACTTTGAAAACTATTATTCTCTGCAGAATCTGCAGATCATGGCTGAAGAATATGGAGATCTTGATGAACTCATCCTTCATCATCTCTTCCATACTCACATCGGTTCAACAGCAAAAGCTGCATAGCCTTATCAGTTCTTCACCAAAATCATCACTGAACTCTATTCCATACTTGTGTTGTATTCTCATGTGTTTATTTGTTCTACCAAAGACTTTGAGTGAGTTGAATGTCAAGTAAGAACAGGTCTCAAAGATGAATTTGTTTTTTACCAATTTGTTAGAGTCATTTGAAAAGTAAATCTTCAACTAGCTTTGTTATGTTTATATATTTTCTTTAACTATGTGAAATAATGTGACCCTTTTTGTTTTTTCTTACCCATACTCCTTTAAATTGTCTTGTTGTATTTGTATGTTATGATCTCAATGATTGTCTAGCTGTGTCTCTTGAAATTATAGTTGTATTGCCATTTGTAGTTTTCTCTGAGATGGCCCAAAATTTCTGAAGCATATTATGTAGCTTCTGAAATCTTAAATTTCAGGATCAAACTATGCTATTTATATCAGTAATACTAAAATTACATAAAAATCTGCATCTAGGGTATTTCTTAAATTTTATTATGTGAAAATTATAACCTTTTTAAAAGTAGAAATGCAGTTTTCTTACAAACATACAATGCAACCAAAAAAATCTAATCTCAGGGAAAAAAAAGAAACCCTTTTCTTGTTGATTTTAATGAAATTCTAAAAAAGAATATCCTCTTATAAAAACTCTTACTTTAATGAGTATTTTCATTCACTGGTTTCTCCACACATTGCATTAGATCCTAAACTTTCCTTATACTTTATAGCAAACAAAAAAGGCTTACTTGTGTGTTGGAGGAAAATTTTCTAGAGGATGATCAATCTTTATCAAGATTTTAAAATATTTTATAATAAAATATTTAGTTTGGAAAAAAATTTTAAAAAAAATCAAAATTTTGATTTCAAAAAATATTTTTAAATGGTAGAATTTTAAATTTTACATTAAGAAAAATTCAGTTTATTTTTTTCATAATTTTCTGCTTTCATATTTATGTCTATTCTCTCATATTAATTTTTAAATATCTATTTTTTTTTCTATTGAATGTAATAGAAATTAAATGCACCCTATGAAAATTTGACATTAAAAAATTGAATTAATTTTCTAAACAAAACATTTAAAAATATTAAAAAAAATAATTCAAATTTTAAGCAATTCAGATTTCTGAAATTTCAAAAGGACTCCTCCAAACACAAGGTTAGTAATATTTAGAGAGATGAAATGAAAAATATATATTATTTGAATACTCAATGAAAAAATTGAGTAATTTTTTATTCTACTGTTAAAAATCATGTTGCAAAATCAATTCAATTTAAGGAAAGTATTTAAGTAGTATCTGGAAAATATTTTATCATTTTCATCCAGAAGAAACTTAAAGAAGTTGAAGTAAAAAATATTATTACATAATTAAATATAAGTATCATTAATTTTGTTTGATGCACAAACTCAAAAAAATCAAATCTCACATTCTTAAAAATGAAGACTCAAATTTGTTATATATTACATAAGAATGAATAAATTATTGTTTTAATAAATTATATGGCTCAAGGACAAAGTTCTCTCATTTTATTTCCACTAGAATTAAACAAAATTTAGAGTGACAAAAGAAAATTTAAAGTAAAGAAAATAAAATGCTTTCAATATCTACTTTTATTTTTACGATTCACTCTTTGCCTTCAAAAACTTAAAGATATTTTCTTCTAATGAAAAACCAAACTCCTTGTTGATTGTTATTTAGTTATTTTTATCGTAATTATTAAACTTGACACATCTATCAACTCACTCAATCAAAAAAGTAAAACAATGAGTTAATAACTGACCAATATAAAACAAATAACAGGAGTGTTCTTCATAAATAAAATTTTTCTTAAAAAGTACTACATGCAAATTAGTAGTTAGCAACTTTCTTAATTAGTAGTTGTCTCATTGGATTTAAGTTGGCAAATTAACTCCCTACTCAAACAAACTCAAAAACCCCTTAATTGTCAAATTTCCTTTTATAGTTAGCCGCATATATCTCCCTCCACCTTCTGTATTTCTTGAAGGCTTTTCTCATCTAAAGTGAATATGATTTATTTTAAAGAGTGAAATAGGAAATTACAGTTGTACTATTGAAAATTGAGAGATGCATGCATATTTATAATAAACTATGTAAATGTTTAAATTTTAATCTTTAACTTTTATTTGATTATTATAGCTTCTCATTTTAAGCAGAGGTAATGGTTTGGTTTTTGGATTCTAGATGAGTTTGTCTAAATCATGATCACTAGGAAATTCACACATTAATGTTTTAAGATTTGGTGGTAATTTAAAACATACCAATGATACATTAGAAGCACAAACAACAGTTCTTTCAGTGGCATTGTCTTGCTTATGACATGAAAAATGTTTCCATTCTACCTAGAATTCTGGTAGTTGGACTCTTATCCTGGAATCACTTGAAAAAAATGACTTGGAAAACTATCACTGAAACAAATGATTCCAAATTTACATATAGGGAGGACTATATATAAGTTTAGTCCTTAACATAATGAACTAATTGGAAACCATATGTATCCATTAAAATTCCAGTTTCCTATCTAGGCAATTCTGTAACATTCTGTTACATTATTTATACCAATTATATCTTTAATTTTAATAATTAGTTACAAAGGTATGAATAAACTTTCCCTGATTTTATACATACATAAAAATAAAAGAAATCGAAATCATATATATCAAAGTCTCACATTCTACCTACGTGTGTGTATATATAGCTTTCATGAAATGTTTTTAAATCATTGTTTTTAGGTGCCACCGTTTTACTATCTTTGTATGCCGGACAGACCACACCAAATTGACAGTTACATTTCCAGCTTCCTCTTCAGGAGTGTAAGAGGCTTCTCTTCTTATTCTTCAAGCCAAATCTCGAGACAAGAACAAATTTGATTCTTTATCCAGTCATGATCATATGCAAATTTATCTTTTCCAAGTGACTGATCTTTCGGATACTCATATCTGACATGAAGCAAACAGAACCACGTGAATAAGGGCCCATGTAGTGCAATCCAACTACAAATCATTGTGACTGACAAATTTATCAACATGACTTGTCACAATTTCTTGTCATTGAAAACTCGGGTCAAAATTTCAAGTTTTTACTCAAAATAACCGATTGGTTTGAATGTGTGTGCATGTATGTGTTTAGGAAAGGATGAGTGAGTGATACACTTCAAAAAATTCAAATTTAAGGATCACGATTATTGTAAATATTACATTTAAAAATCATATTTGCTGAAAGCTATCAAGAGGTCCTGTTCTTGTCTAGACAAATTTTGACATTCAAAATATACAAATTAAACACATTAGCCTTTGGCTCAGAGGTGCATACCTCAACAAGAACTGATCATGAGCAGGGGCCAGCGTCTGACATGCATTTCTGTAATAACTCACCACATCATCCAGGCTCTGCATTTGCCAATAATATAAAAGGAAAGAAAATCAAGTAAAAGTCATGCTTCACTTTCTAATCAACTGACATTTTAATAGCAGAATATTGTAATAGTGAATAAGATTAAACATTTCATATGGAAACTTTACTGTGTTTTTTCCTAGAGAAAACAATGTCTTACCCCCTACATTCCAATCGAGCGGTGCTATAGTATAGTTGTCCTCAGAAGGATAATTTATTAAACTTGATACTTAGTTTACGAGTGAATGATTTTGTAAAAAGCAGTATAGCATAACCACCTAAATTATAATAATTCATGAAAAAAGAGAATACAATTACAGTAACAAAGAGAACATTATAAGCAACTCAATATCCTGCACATACTGAAGCAGAAAATCCAGAGTGAGCAGCGTTCACTTTTAGATCTTCACATAGATTATGTTGATGCTTTAAGCAAAAATAAGTGAAAAAATTTAGAAGGGAAATCATCAGCACCCAAATTGTCCCACAAATACTTGTAAAACATCAATTGAAGCCTGCCAAAATAAGAACATCATATGGATTCGATTCAATGCATTAGGATGCCATTTCATATCCAACATAATGAAATAAAGGTACAAAAGAATAAGCAAACCTTCCATTTCTTCGTTGCAGTTCAGCAGGAAGTGTATCTAGAGAACGAGTCTTTGTCAATTAGTATTGGATTATGGTCATTTTCTGTTAATGGCATCCGAATCTCATCAATCACTCCCACCATCCATATTCCTTCTACCAAGACTCTTCCTGATATCAGAAGAACAGTCTGTCATGATCAAAACTGTTACTCTCACAAAGCCCCTTGCCCCTTGATTTGGATGTGCCTTACTATACAATACATGTGATATCAAAAACACACGACGATTGGCTCATGACATGTAACATTTTAAATATAAATCTTTTCCAAACTAAAGTAACAACCAGCTATAGCGATAAAAGGATGGGAATTTACAGTACCTGAGTCAATTCTACTCACTGAATTCCCATGTTCCTGCTTACTGAATTCCCATAGTCATCTTCAAGCACATATAGAAGCTTCCTGTAAGCATGCCCATCTACAAGATCCTTTTCTTGCAACTCCTGCAAAAAGCTCATGCCGTCCTGAATTGTTCCTCGTCTACATATCTCATCCAGTACAGTCTTATATGTAATAAAGTCAGGTGACCTCTGCTTATCAGTCATCTCCCACAGATAATTTACCGCTTCCTCAATCTCTCCACCAAGTGCCAAAGAGTTGACAAGCGAATTATAAGTTTTACCACCAGGAACAAAACCTTTGGTCTTCATTTCATAACATAACTCTTTGGCATTATTTGTTCTGCCTTGGGCACACAATCCGTGAATCAAGCAATCATATGTTAACGCATTGGGCTGGCAATCATAAACTACACCCATCTGATGAAATATCCTCAATGCATCATTAACATGGAGAGATAGAACGTAACCTTTGATCATAGAATTCAATGAAAAAATATCTGGCTTGATCCCATCATTGACCATTTGCCTGAACAAACACCTAATTGTTTCCATATACACATGGTTTATATAGGAGTTGCTACCTCTACCCAAAAATGCAGCAAAAAGAATATTATAGGTCCTAATAGAAGGCCTAAAGCTGGAAATTAAATTCCTACTACTTTTCATGTGCTTAAACACATTGACAGCTCTAGTCAACTTCCGCGCCTGAGTGAAATAATATATAACCGTGTTGAACAATGCTTCTGAACCAATTAAGGGAACTGCAAGAAGTTGGTTCACAATGTCATCCATTTCTTGGTACATCTTTGCTGCACCGAGCTTCTTTATGGTAACATGAAACGTGGAAACGTCATGCCGAAACCGTGGCTGCTGAGATGCCCAGTGAAACAGTTCTAAGCAAACCAAGGGATCATCTTGTCGAGCAATCACGGTGCAGAGTTCTTCAGTAGTGAACCTTGGGGGAAGTTGGGAAAGTGCTAACTGAAATTGGGCTTGGTCTAGAGTAGGCTTGGAGGACTTCAACAACCTCTTTCGCGCTCGTTTACGGTAAGATCTCGAAGGAGCCTTCGTTGAAAAGGGAGAACTAGAGCGTGCAAATGGGACGGGAAATTGAGTGTAACTAGTGTTGATTTGGAATAAATAGCGGTCAAATTTGTGGGTGTGATGAAAAAAACGTATCTTGTGTAAATTTTTCACATTGGGATCATGAAATTTATGGCAAAATGAGTGTGTGGAGGGTATGGTTTCATTTGAGGCATGTCTCTTCAAGTAGGTAGTACAATATTTGAAGCAATTTCTAGGGAAAGAGAACATATTCATGATTTGTTTTAGAATAGAAGGCAACAATGAGTGTGGTTGGGTAGTGCTTACTTGCTTCTTGTGACAACCTTAGTGAAACCCCCAATCCTTGTTGGTCACGACCTATGTCAGATTATTAATCAAACGAATTACGATTGTGTAGAATCTGCAGAGAGTGTGTGTGAAAGGACACAATTAAATTATCATTGGCAAAAAATGAGTATGAGCAAAGAGAAAAGCTATATGCAATGCATAGACTTCATTGTAGCAGAGACGGGAAGTATACCTCTTGGCAGCAGCAAGGAGAGATAGAAGAAGAGTTGGACTGAAATCCCAAAATGCTTTCTTTATAATACAAGCTAGGATTTTAGCATTTTAGAGGGTAAGTATTCATTTTATATACCATAATTATAATTTATAATAAAAGAATAATTTATAAATACATATAATTAAAATTCATAAAAACTAAACACTTTTAAATTCAAAGTTGCTTATAAAAAAAATATGTTTTTAGTTTATTTTTTAAAACAAATTAATCCAACAAATGTACTAATTATTATTAATAAGTAATCATTTTATTAAAACATACTGTTTTTATTAAAAAAAACTATTAGTAATTCTCATTCATATATGTTATAAAATTTACAATTTTAGTTTATGATTTTTTATACTTTTACTGCTTTAATTTTTAATTATTTTTAATTTTATTATTTTAAACTTTTTGTTACCTAATTTTAATTTTTTAAATTTTAATTATTTGTAATTGTTGGTAATTTTGTTTAATTTTTAAACGATTAACCGAGTCTACCTGACGAAATAAATAAAATACTTTTTTTACATGGAAACAGAAACGGAGGACCAACCTGAACGACGGCCACTGCTTTCACGGCTTTGGCAGCTTCGCGGGGGTGATAGCTGCTTCACGGTGGCGGCAGCGACAACTGGCGTGGCGTGACTCTGGCTGCGTTGAGAGGAAGAGGCGCGGTGGCGGCGTGGCTGTGGCTGAGTGGAGGAGAGGCAGGAGGCACTGCGGGTAAGTCCGAGAACCCGCAGATAAATCTTTTAAATCCGGTATTATCTTAAAGAATGAGTCCTTTTCGCGGCAAACCCTAATCACTACCCCAACTATAGTCTCTATGATCACTCATTCGTATTCCCCTTTCCCTCCTTCTATCAAGTATATGCATCTAAGCATGACACATAAATGTAACTTACACATTAATAGAAAATGTTTTTATAAGTTTTGTTGCTTAAATTAATAGAAGTAACGATTATTAGAAGTATGAAGAAATTGTAGGGTATATAGAGGCTTTAGGAAATTGCTTCAGTTGTAGCTTTCTTTCTAAACAATTGAACTACAATTACTGTGAAATAGATGTTAAGTTTTTGAAAAATACAAATTCACACATGCTATTTCATTTGATGTTCATTTAACTCAACTAATAATGTGTGGAAATTGGAAACCATTTCATATATCATCCATTAAATTCAAGATGCAATTTGATTTCATATCCAGCAGTTTACCAGGAACCTTCAGCACCACTGTTGGATTCTTGAAAGCAGAGAACTCACAGTATGTTTTTATTGAGAATGACTGGAACACATAGCACCTTCTTCAGTCATTTTAGCCATCTGTAAATTCAACATTCTGTATCCATTAAATATGATAAACCAGTTTTAAATCCTAATGAAAATTATATTAAGAGTGCAACAAGGGACAATGGAAGGAAAGTAGTAACCAATATAACAAAGTTTTATCCCATTGTGAATTGCACCATTCGACTCCACTCGGTTGTGAAAGTTTCTAGGTGACACAGATGGTTGTCATAAAAAGCCAAGAAACCTGTGCATCTTGAAGAGGAAGTAGAAACAAGTTGATATCGTTTAAAATTCCATAAGCAGGTATACTGCCATTGTTTTTGGTCATTAACGTTTAAGACCTTGATCTAGTTCCCTAATGTATCCATTGAAAGAAAACGTAATCACAAACCTGTGAGATTTCACTTATGTTACTATTAAAACTTTGTGGAGTTTCAATCTATTTTTAGATGATTACTTTGATTCCTTTCATGTTCTTTATTCGTAGAGACTGAGTAGGGTGCATATTTTCTACAACTTCCATATGTATTATTGTTCCTTGCAAGCTTTCCAAAGATTTATTTTCTATGTTCTTGGTAGGGAAGATGGATGCAAGAAGTAAAAGAAACAAAACCTGTGTTATTGAAAAAATATTACATTAATTAAAGATAAATCATAATTATATAAATCATAATTATATGAGATTTAAATTTTACCTTTTAAATTGATTTATTTTTTAAATTGATTTTGAAAATGAATTAAGTATCTTAATTTATTTTTTATATGTATCAAAACATATAACTCCTCTCATTTAGAATGTCAGATAAATATCAGAGAAATAAAGTAGGAATATTGTATCATATTTAATTTTTTTTCCTAATATATATATATATATAATATTTTTAAAAATATTTATAATAAATCAAACAAATTTAATCTTTTCAAATAATATAATTACTAGAGAATTCATGATGTTTTTTTTCTTCTAAAAACTTCAAATACCAATTAAGATTTTTACAGGCGCAAGAAATTGGGCCTGAAGCCTATAAACAAATAACGGGCTGAATGTAAGAAAAAGATAATGGCCCGATTGTGTTTGATTCAGGAAGTAAAAATACATAAAATAAATATATACTTCTTTTGAAACCTATTTAATTTGTTTTCTTCTACATGATTGTGACATATTCCAAACAAATTTTCCAACATTTAATGCAAGTTCATGCATGTGTGCCTTAACAATATTGTATAATTTAATATTATATAGTTTAATATATATTATATAGATTAGTGAAGTTGTCCAAACTTGATTTTAAATAAAAAGATAAAAACAGAGTAGCGTACGTAGTAACTAAAACTTATCTTATTTAAGTAAAAAAAATATAACAATACTATTTTTTTCAATGGACAAGTGTCTCAAGACTTTCTTATTTTTCATCAATAAATTGAAATAATAAACTTTATATTAATGCCATAGTTTTAAATCTGCCACTAGTGTACTACTTACGTTATATTTTGATTAATTGAAATTTATATTTGGATAAATTTCATTTTGTAAATTAAGCCTGTAAAAGTAACTTCAAGATACTTTGAAAAAATTATTAACTTTGTTGTTAATCTTGTTTATTGATTTATTTTTGTAGGTTACTTTTGTAACTTAGTTATGTACATTTATATTTATTTGTAAAGGTATTTTTTTTTATCATAAAAAATATATTTATTCGTAACGTCTTTTAGTTTATTCAAGAGTGAAATATTTTGTTCACTAATTCTTTTCAAATTGATCAAAACAATGTCAGAACTCATCATAGAAACTACAAATAGTGAATTTTGTATATTTTCTTTTTATTTTTATGAAAAAAACTAATATCTTCATGCTTCCAAACACACATTAATTAAAAAACTTGTCATCTCAATTCAATTTTTAATTAGAACAATTATATTTAAAATTTAATTATTTTTACCATCAAATGATTAATTAGAAATTAATTTATGAATGACAACGTTGATATATTTTTTTTTTCCGTTACAAAGAAATTATAACACTAAAAAAAAGAAAGGGTTTAGACCTCTTACGTTATGCTTTATTGGTAATGGTTGAGTTTTTCAGTTTTTGTTTTTAATGGAAAATTAAAACAAAAAAAACTTAAGCAAATTTTTATGCAATTATGAAGGTCTTTGACATTTATTTTTTCAATAAAATAATTTAGTTTTTAGTTTTAAAATAGTTTTTTTTATCTTTAATAATATTCTTTTTTCAACACAATTTTTACTATTATCATCCCGAAGCATATGGTTGTCACCTTTAAGATTAATATTCTCTTTCCACCTTTAATGTCAGCATTGTTATCTTTTCTTTTCATCTATACAAATTAAATATATGTCAGACTTTATAATAATTTCAGTCAACATTATTATATTACCCCTATAAAAATAAGATTACCATTATAAAAAATACTTTTAATTTGTAAATAATTTTTTAAATTATTTTAGTAAAAACTTGATTTTAGAAAATATGATCAAAGTATTATTTGAAATATTAAATGTGATTTATAAAATAAGATTACCATTATAAAAAATACTTTTAATTTGTAAATAATTTTTT
Organism: Macrotyloma uniflorum; assembly: GCA_016859785.1. Classification (NCBI taxonomy): domain Eukaryota; kingdom Viridiplantae; phylum Streptophyta; class Magnoliopsida; order Fabales; family Fabaceae; genus Macrotyloma; species Macrotyloma uniflorum. The sequence goes on from BDMB01000036.1 coordinate 1,905,769, forward strand.
AAATTATTTTAGTAAAAACTCGATTTTAGAAAATATGATCAAAGTATTATTTGAGATATTAAATGTGATAGGTAAGATACAATCACATAGTCATTTGTGAAATAAAATATATATTTTTTAATTTAATCTTATTATTATCTTTACAGTCAATTTTATTTTATTTTTTAAAACGATTCAATACATTGATAATATTGGATGATATTATGACATAGATATTAGGTAAGAGTGAATTCAATAAGTCATATTAACATTGAGTGAAACAAAATTACGCTAAAATTATCAATAAAAAATAAAATAAAAAATAATAAAATAGAAAGCTATTTTATCAATAAAAAAAGTGAGTATTATTTATTTATTTTCAATACGAAAGGTTGACGTGCGTCGTGCACGTGAGCGCACCGAAACCGAACCCGGACATGTTGCGGAAAAAACCGGATTGGATAATCTGTGATAGGTCCGAATTTTGTAAGTGGAGAGAGAGAAAGAGATTGGTTCTGGTTTTGTTTTGAGTCTCCTCGGTCAAAAGAACACGCAAAGCAAACCACCCACCCTGAACACACAAACACAACACAAACCGTGTGCAACACAAAGTCCGTCTTAACCTCCCTCTCCACCAAACCCTACTCGCCACCACCCCCAACCCTCGTTTCCATGGTCAGTCATTCCTATTTCTCTTTTCCTCCGTGGATCAATCTCCCTTTCATTATCAATTCCCTCACTCCGCAATTAGTTAATTCTTTTGATTCTTATTCTCTTAATTTCATTTTATTAGACCGACTGCTGTTCCGGCCGTTATGCGATAGTTTCCCGTCGATTGTCCACTTGCTGATTCTCCAGATTCCCTTTCCACAGAATTATTCAGTTTGACGCCATGGATTTGGTACCAAGCGTTAAGGTATACTACTTCTTCTTCACTTTTTGACTTTCCGGATTCTAACTCGCTTTCTCAATTGATGTGTAGATGAACAATTGATCACTTTCCTTCCGCTAGATTCCTTTTGAACTAGCTGATTGTGCATGTGGTTGCAAATTGACTTCGCTATGTACTTTTCGTCAAATCGATGATGCAGAAAACTATTATTGTTTTTTTGTTGATCAGAGAAGTACATGAGGTTTAGAGATTAAATATGATTGCAGAGCGAGGAAATTGTGTTTGCTTTTGAAACTGAATTTGCGAGGATAATGAAGGACCTTTTTACTGCAAAACTATTATAGCATGTGCCTTGTTGATTGTGCTTGGACTTATATTTTATATTTATTGTTCTTTATAGCTTTGGTTATTTACTTTGACTGGTTTTATTTTTTCTGTGATTTTAACTGCATACTATTTTGACATTGTTTATGCTGTGATTGGATATGTAATTGTTGTTGTGGATAATGTAATTCCTTGGGTGGATACTTTTTAGTTATTTGATATTGATCCTGTTCCATGGATAGTTGGCATATAGCTAAACTTGAATTTCATTTGTATTATTACTTTGAATTTTAATGTTTTTGTTTGAGTATTGTTCTTTAATGTTTTTTGTATACACTTTAGTGTTTTTATTGTGTTAAAGTTGGAGGTTCAAAATTATACTTTCCTGATTAATTGACATCCCTTGTAGGAAAAATTGAACTATTTTCGTATAAAAGAGCTCAAAGATGTGCTCACACAGTTGCACCTTTCAAAGCAGGGAAAGAAGCAGGTGAGATAATAAAAATAGTTACCTAGTCTGCCGTTGCTATTTGTGAGGCTTTTTCTCCAATGAATCCGGGAATGTTATTTTATTTTTTTCTTGTAGTATTTTTGGTTTGGACTCCATTTATCATTTCGTTTTTACTCCTGAATTTAGTTATGCTGTTGGTTACAGATGATGTAATGATGCCAATGTTTCTTTTGTAGGATCTTGTTGATCGAATATTATCTGTTCTTTCAGATGAACAAGGTAAAATTATACACATATGCTCAAATCCAGGACTCAACCTTTGGGTCTGATTCTATCTACTACATTTAGTTTATTTTCACAATGTCTGTTTGGGTTGTGATTGTGTCTATACATTGGAAGTTGACATAATACATGCATTTGGAAATATGTATTGACCATAGTTGTCAATCACACCAATAGTGCTGTGATGACCGGGTAGAGGAACAGAGTGGTATCCTGACACTCCACAGCGAGCTGTTTTGATGTTAGCTATGTGTTTTGTGGTATTCTTGCAATATAAGTGAAGGGCATAAAAAATTTTTAGCTTTCTGGTTGGGCAGCTGTAACTTCTTGTAGGCATAAGTGATCTCAACTTCTAGTTTGGCAAGCTCTAATCAAATACTTTTTTCTGCTAAGTTTGGGGTTGTAGGAGAACTAGACATGTTTTGTTTTTCTGAAAGATAATGGATTAGGAGGTGGCGGCTGATGGGAAAGAAATGGGTGTTGGACCTGCAACCTAAATTGGATCACTCTCCATCCCGAACAGTCTATAATTGGAGAGAGTTTTTTGCCCTTTTTTTGTGAATAATAATAATTTATACTTTTATGTAACTATAAAGTACTCTACAATAATTAAGAATGTTTTAAAAATTTATGACTAGTAATTCATATTGGTTAATATTATGCAATATTATATATTGTATATTATTATATGAGGAGGGATCCATTCATTCCCATAGTAAGAGTCGGAAATTTACTTTTGATCCTCACCATTCATTTTTTTGTAATTTAATGGTTAAGATTTTTTGTAATTTAATGGTTAAGATGAGTTAGTATTTTAGACCATTGGATTACAAAAAATAAATAGTGATGATCAAGATAAGTCTCTAATTTTTACTCATGGAGTGAATGGATCTCCCTCTTATTATATATTATATAATGGAGGCAGTTATATATGCTCAGAAGGGTGAGTTGGGGTCCATAGTGGAGACCTGAACTTCTCAGATTGAGCTTCTAGAACACGCAAAAGAGACTCAACATTTCAGTAGACAAAAGATGAATTCAACTCTGAATCATCATAATGATGGAATTATATTCCTGTGGAAGACCAGTAAGGATTGCACCAAGGTGTTCTTGATAAGAGACAAGGGACTCCACAGCTGCTTTGATCGGAAGTAGGTATTCGGAGGTAGATTGATAAGATTTCTTGGTGGTACAGCGTTCAGATTGAAGTTGCCTGACTTTCACTCGCAATTTTTTTTACTGTAATTATGAATTTTTCCACACTCCATGAGTCCTTGCAATCGATTACTTGAGTGATAATCGATTCAGAAAAAGAAGAAACCAAGAAAAGAGCATTTGATCTTGAATCTCACTCATTGTTGTTAGGGTTCCGAGACAATATCAAGCTTCCAATCAGTTTCTGATAAGAACTTTGTCGGAATCAAAGCTATGAAAAGGACACAATTTGGTAACCACTTTGACTTGCTGTTTCCATAGCAAGAAAACTTTATCATCAAGCTTCATGGAGATTGATGCATAAAGTGGATCAGTTCAGATGAAGACAATTTGTGTGCATTAGGGTGGGCCACCATCAAGGATGGATCTCTGCCAGAAGGTTCTGGAACTAAAGGAGGATTTTCCGTGAGAGAGAGACTTCAGGCCCCGGAAAAAATGAGCTCTTGATATCATATAAGAGCATAGAGAGGGGTTTCTGCAAAAGTGTGAAAAATCTAATAAAGATTATTGTTTCAACTCTCTGTACAAGTACTATAAATATAAATATATATATATATATATATATATATATATATATATCGAGAGAGAGTAGTATAGTTCTGACTATCTTACCGAGTAAATTAAGCTGTTAACAGGAACCTTTACATACACATATATAAGCTCTAGTTACTCTATACTATAATAATAAATATACATAAACAATATGTAAAAATGAAAAGTGTACTGATCAAATAAAAAAATTAATAATAAACAAATAAGTATAATATTAAGTTAAAAGAATATAAAATATTGTTAAAGCAATACATTTTATGTTGTATAGAAAAGTATAAAGTATTGAAGAGTTTTTTAATTTGCTCCTATGTAAACTCTCCCTTTGATTGATAAATATGAGCTGCTTATTTTACCCTGGGCATGTATATCACCCCAAATTTCCTTTATTTCACCTCTAACATTTCATATTTAAAGCTGGCTTGCTTTTTTTTTTTCTTTTTTTTTTTTCTATATTTTCTGGGAATTATAGGCCACTTTGTGGTTATAGTTCATTTGTTGTGCATCTTTTTTAATTTTGTGAGAATAAACTTTCATGTGCTCCTTCCTCTCTTTTCATTGTTAGTTAAGCAAGTTGTTTTTCTTTTCCCAGTTTCAAAAATGTGGGCTAAGAAGAATGCTGGTGGAAAGGAACAGGTGGCAAAATTAGTTGATGATACATATAGGTCAGTGTTAGCAACAACTCTTGTTAATATTTTCATCTAGTTTTAGTATGCTTCAGATGCATGCAGTGACGTAACATACCTAACTGAGTTCACATAAATGATCTTGTACCTTACTGTTAGATCTGATTTAAGATGGTTATAGTGCTCCATATATGCTGTAGGTTCTCGTCTTTTGCTTTGTTATCGTCTATTGACATTCTTGTATTTCCTTTTATGTAGGAAAATGCAGATATCTGGAGCCACTGATCTAGCATCTAAGGGACAGGGTGCATCAGATAGCAGTAGTGTAAAGGTGAAAGGTGAAATTGATGATTCCTTTCAACCAGATACAAAGATTCGCTGTTTATGTGGAAGTAGATTGGAAACAGAGGATTTGGTCAAGGTGTACCATTAAATATGTTATCTTCTTTCTTTGTGATCTAAAGAATTGTATGCATCTGCACATGCAGATACTATTTATTTGGCCAATTTGGTGATCGATGCACTATTAGTTAGATCTTCAATGTGTTGGTTACATAAGATAATTTTGGAATTTCATTTTCCTTGTCATATTGCAGTGTGATGATCCAAGATGCCATGTGTGGCAACACATCAGTTGCGTTATCATCCCAGAGAAACCTACAGAAGGCATCCCACCAGTTCCTGAAAAATTTTATTGTGAACTATGTCGTCTCACTCGCGCTGATCCGTATGTCAAATTCTCTTTTTTTATTTTAGCTAACAGCTATATGTGAAATGAGTCATAATGATTTGTTTGAAAGGTTTTCATTGTTATAAAATTTTATTTTTAATTTAATATTAAAGAGTTTTAGCGCGCATCTTTCTGTGGTTGATATTATTTACTTATGATTTACAATTTATCAGTTAGAATACTACGGTATCATGAACTGGGCTCTATAGATTTGAGATGATTACTAAATCACAATATTGCAATTTTTTTTCAGTTCGATGATTGCCTGATGGCCCAATAATAGTTCAGGAGTTTGTGAATTGTTTATACTTATTATTGTTATATCTTAGTGTGTTCGGGTTAGTTGTAAAAAGATATTTTTACAATAAGTTATAGAGTTATAATTAATTAGAAATAAGTTTTGTTTAGTATATTAGTTAAAAGGAGGTTTTAAGATAGTTTTTTTGTTTGGATTGTCTACAAATTTACCTTGTAATCTTATAACAAGGGTTATAAGTTATTTTTAGTTGTTAGTTTATATTCAAAGTAATCAATTTGTTGAGTATAAAATGAAAAAACAAAAGTTAGCTAGAAAATAATCTGATAGCTTTTTATCACGAGCTCTTATATTTGCTTTGGATTGAAAAGTTTTCCCCCTTATGAAAAGCTCTTTTTATTACTGATAAAATTTTTGATCATTCTAGTTTTTAGCTTTCAAAAAGCTTTTCCCCCCTAACATTAATCATATCCAAACATTGATCTTGTCTTTTAGTTATGTCCAGAGGTACTCTTTATAGTGAGTTGCTGTCTCATAAAGATGCTCGAGTTATATGCTTACTATCAAGTTGACTATTTAATTCTTCTGTTCTGTTTATTGAATGTTCTTCCCTCACTTTATCTTGTTATATTGTCATAATTAACAGGGTTAGTCTATGCATTTTTTTTATTTAGCATTTTTCATTTTTTTTGCCAGTTAACTTTGCTTCTTCTGCTATTCTCTGTAACAGATTTTGGGTTGCAGTGGCGCACCCTTTGCTTCCGGTGAAGTTAACCACAACCAGTAATCCAACTGAGGGGTGAGTACATGATGTGGGTGTATTGCAATTAAACGTGATGTAATTGAGTTCTTTATCTTATAAATTGAATGTCTTGGAATTTAGATATACTTTTTTGGGCTAACTTGCATGTAAGAGAATAAGATGTCCTTCATTTTGGCTTGAAGACTAGCTTCTTTTCTTTTGAGCAGTGGAGCTATTGTCTTATTTTTTTAGCACAAGTTCAAGTTCCTTGACATGAAGTTATTTTTTTTAGTTGTTTTCTTAGATGATACATACATATATATATATATATATATAAATATAAATATATAGTTTTTTTTTTGCTGTTTTTAGGGGCTGGAATGTTGATGCAGTGTACTATGAATGTTTTGTTAATTAAAATTCTTTAGGTGTTGAATTTTCTTTAAAGTGACATTGTTCTTATACGGTGGTCGCCATGGCAAATTTTTTGCCAATCCCCACAGGCAATTATGGAAGAAGGCCCACTTTAGTGGTGCCGTGGGTTGCAATGATATGTTTTTATTGTGGAATTTTGGCCTTCCACCATATTGCACCATTGATAACACTTTTCTGTGGTGGAATTTAGTCAGGAAAATAACGTATTAGTATTAAGTGCATGTTTGGACTAAAGTTTGCAATCTTAGGTTTGGTTAAAATTAAGTTTGCAGACTGTGGTTGAGAAGGCAACCCAAGTCTCGCTTCTACAAAGCTGAGTTTTCAGCAAAATTTTAAAGTGCAAAAGCACTTTTGAGAGTAACCATACATGTCATGTAAATGAGTTTACTCTCCAAACTTAGTTTGGAGCACCCTAAACTGAAAACCAAGCTTACCATAAGGAGTTTAGATTTTCTCCTTTTCTTTTTCTTCTCTTTGTATCTCTCAATGTTTCCCTAAATCTTTATTAGGTGGTGCTAGTCTAGTAAACTTCATCTTCTTCCCAATACACTAACTATTGACCCTGTGAAATAATTATCTAGTCTATGTTTAAAATATATTTTTCAATGTGGCTTTCTGCTTGAATGGCTTAACCATATTCCCTTTTGAATTGTCCAGAACCAACCCTATGCAGAGTGTAGAGAGAACATTTCAACTTACTAGAGCTGACAAGGACTTGGTATCAAAACCAGAATTTGATGTGGAGGTTGGTTTCGATTTTCAGTTCATGTCAATTAATGCATATCTTTCTATATATTGGTTTACTTAGTTATTGAGAAAATGACATGTAGGCTTGGTGTATGCTGCTGAACGACAAGGTTCCATTCAGGATGCAATGGCCGCAATTTACAGACCTGCAGGTCAATGGTATGTTTTAGGTCATGCTGTCCTTACTGTTTTAAAATTTGGCTTCATGTCGGAAGTCTAGTTTTAATATTCATGGCATGTTATGCAATTGGAAGCAGACCATTTTAGAGTAAAACACTTGTAATGAATTCTATTCCATTGATTTGACTTTGATTATACAGGTGTTCCTGTTCGTGCAACTAACAGACCTGGTTCACAGTTGCTTGGAGCTAATGGTCGGGATGATGGCCCAATTGTAAGTTTTTTGTTATTTATAGTTATGAATTGTACAACTATTTAAACTTGTCGTACACAAATGCATTTATTATTTGTGTTGGATTTATTTAATTTCTTACTGTATTTCTCTTTTGTCAGATCACACCATACACAAAAGACGGAATTAATAAGATTTCCTTAACAGGATGTGATACTCGCATTTTTTGTTTAGGGGTTCGTATTGTTAGAAGGCGCAGCATGCAGCAGGTAGAGTGCACTCTAAGCTTGATAAATTTATAAGCTAACTATTTTGAATTACTGTTGGTTTCTTAATTCTGCTTTGTGATATTGGAATAAGAAAGATTGAAGTATCTCCCTGTGTGATATTGGTCCGAAGTTCCACATGTTGGTCCCTTTTAGTTGTTTTCTTAAAATTTAAGCCTTGACAAAATTAGGTACGCTTTACAGTTATCTTTCTTGTCAAATTTGAATAACACTTAACCACATTACAACCAAGGGAGATGTTTCTTCTTCCATTTTAAAATGGAAAGCCTCAAAAAGTGTTGGTTCTATTCTAAAGCGAGTTAAAATATTTTAATTCTTTCTTTCTTGCCAGTTCTTGGGCACTGACTGATTTGGGTCAAATTGCCTGGCTTATGAGACTTTGTTAAATAAAAGAATGCTGAATTTTTCACGTATTAATTAATATTACTAATAAATAGATCTGGTTTGTGTTTTGACCAAGTTTGCTGGTTTTATTTTTTGTGTGACTTGTGTCTGGTTCAATTCTCAATCCGTTGGTTACTAACAGACTCGAAGCCTGATAGACAACTGTTGAGCCAACCAACCAGTCTGTTTGTAGAGTTGGTGTTGCATTTTAGTTCCTACTTTCTTGTGAATATGTTTTACACAAAACTGCTTCCCTTTGCTACTATTATAAACTTGTTTAATAGTTGAGTCTTTGTTATCTAGATCCTAAACTTAATTCCAAAGGAGTCTGATGGTGAGCTATTTGAAGACGCTCTTGCTCGTGTCTGCCGATGTGTTGGGGGTGGAAACGCAGATGATGATGCTGATAGTGACAGTGATTTGGAAGTGGTTTCAGATACTTTCAGTGTCAACCTTCGTTGTCCTGTATGGCTTTCATCAATAGATGGATTCTTTTAGCAATTCATGAAGTCCTACTAACAGTTTTTCTATATTTTGGTGAAACTTTAGATGAGTGGTTCAAGAATGAAGATTGCAGGAAGATTCAAACCCTGTATTCACATGGGTTGCTTTGATCTTGAAGTTTTTGTGGAAATGAATCAACGATCAAGGAAGGCAAGATTCTAAAAAATGTTGTGTATTTGTCTATTCCCCTTTGCAATTTTTTGTCTGATGATGAATTGAATTTTTTCTACAGTGGCAATGTCCTATATGTCTCAAAAACTATGCTTTGGAGAATATCATCATTGACCCTTATTTCAATCGCATCACTTCTATGGTATTATTAAAAAATTAATAATAGTTCCTATTATTCAGAAATTTGCTATTTGACAAAATCTTTAGCCATTATTTAAATTACTTTGGTGGCACAGATGTTGAATTGTGGTGAAGAAATTACAGAGGTTGAGGTGAAGCCTGATGGTTCATGGCGTGTTAAGGCTAAGAGTGAAAGTGAACGCCAGGAATTAGGGAATCTAGCACAGTGGCATCGTCCTGATGGATCCCCTTGTGTTTCAACTGATGGAGATTTCAAGAGAGTGGATACATTGAAGCAGGTCAAACAGGAAGGTGTTTCAGACAGTCCTACTGGTTTAAAACTTGGCATCAGGAAGAATCGCAATGGAGTTTGGGAAGTCAGTAAAGCTGAGGGCACAAACACCTCTTCCGGTAATAAATTGAAAGGGGTTTTTGGAAATCCCGAACAGGTTGTTATTCCAATGAGTAGCAGTGCCACCGGAAGTGGTCGAGATGGTGATGATCCCAGTGTAAATCAGGGTGTTGGTGGTCATATTGACTATTCCACTGCAAATGGGATGGAGATGGATTCTGTGTGTCTCAATAATGTTGATTTAGCATATGAATATCCTGCACACGACACTTCTGCTATGGTGGGTGGTGCAGAAGTTATTGTTCTTAGTGATTCTGAAGAAGACAATGATCTTTTGGTATCTTCTGCAATTGCGTATAAGAACAACCAAAACGATGCTACAGATGGTTATTCTGTACAACCACCTGTAATAGTTGATTCCAATTATGCTGATCAAAATCTTGCTGGAAATTCATGCTTAGGACTCTTTCCCAATGATGATGATTTTGGGATGTCTTCCCTGTGGTCATTGCCTTCTGGAAGTCAGGCTGGTCCTGGATTCCAATTATTTGGTTCTGATGCAGATGTGTCAGATGCATTGGTCCATCTTCAACATGGTCCTGGGAATTGCTCCTCGTCCCTAAATGGTTATGCACTGGCGCCTGATACTGCTTTAGGATCTAGTGGTATCTTGCAAGATTCCCCTGCTGGTCGGTTGGATGCTGATTTGAATGGTGGTTTGGTGGACAATCCATTAGCATTTGGTGGTGATGATCCCTCACTTCAGATTTTTCTCCCCACAAGACCAGCAGATTCATCCATGCAGAATGAATTGAGAGATCAGGCGAATGTGGCTAATGGTGTTTGCACTGAGGAGGATTGGATATCCCTTAGTCTTGGAGGTGGTGCTGGTGGTAGCAATGGCGATGCTTCGACTCAAAATGGATTGACTTCTAGACATCAAATCCCAACCAGAGAAGGTGGCACAAATACTTTGAATGATACTGGTTCGTTGTTCTCTGACCTTACTGAATCAGAAATATTTTTTTAGTGAGTTGCTGGTAAGTGGAATGGAGAGAATAATAAAAAATATTTAATGAAGAAAAATTGAACATATTCTTTTTTTGGTGCATAATTGACTATGTTCTTTAAATTAACAAAAGTAAAAGAAATAAATAGCTAACTTTTCATAAAATAGAAAATGTGTCCTTGTTATATGTGTAATATATCATTAAAGATATATTGGAGTTTAGATTGATGTAATATTTTTGACAAATAAGTTATCAAATAATTTGAGAATATAATTTACGTCACAAAAAGACAACTTTGCTTTAACAAATTTAAGCTTTGCGACAGGAATATTTACTACACATCCTAATTACTTAAAAGAACAAAGTGTTTGACGCTTTTTGAATTTACATGATAGTAAGCGTACATATTTGAAATGTAATAGTTTCTAGTTTCTACTATGGTTACTTAACTTCAGTCCAAAGGGCTTGTGTCAGCAAAACCTTGGTTACTGATATAAAAGTTTTTTTATTTTGTAAAGAAATCTATTATTTGTATATCTTAATTTAAAGAGTTAGTTTATATGTCTTCATTAGTACATGTTATTACACACCCTTCGTTAGAAAGTATTTTTTATTCTCATTCTTGGTTAAATTATGTGTTCTTAAACCACTACAAATAAAATAATAGTTAGAGAATGGTTCAAGAGTTTCCTCTTGTGAGTGTCACTGTCAATTATTCTTAACCCATATTATGAAGGGTGTTTATGATTTGGATTGGTCTGGATTAGACTGATTTTGAGGGTAAAAGGACAACTGATCTAATATAAATTTTTGGTTTAATTATGTTTAATTCCTGAAATTTTGGAAAAATCCTTTTTTGGTCTTTCTAATTAAAAAAGAGGTTCATTTTAGTCCTTTAAATTTAGTAAGATATTGTTTTAGTCCCTTAATACTAAATTTAAAGGATTAAAAACCGATTTGAAAGTTTTATTTTAGTCCCTCAAATTTGATGACTTAGGATTAAAATCATATTTTCTCAGTTTTGAAGGGCTAAAATAAATATTTTTAAATTTGGGGAACTAAAATCAGAATGAACCTAAATTTCAGAGACTAAAAATATAATTAAACCACTCTTTTTAATTATATCATCCAATTGTTTTGGTTCAAAATGTATATCCAGATCAATCCAAGTTTATTTGGATTGAATTAATTTGTGTTAGAATTTTCTAATTATAAAAAAATAAATATATAAAAACAAAATTTTATCAGAATACATGAAATACATGTTTTCCCTAATTCATCAAAATATTTTAAATTCTAAATATAAAGGTGAATAAATTGCCAATAATACAATAAAAATTCAAATCCCCAAAGGAACATTAAGTTTGGCTTTAGAAGTTCATAAGTATAGATTATATACAGATTTTTAGGTATAATATTTTTAAAAAAAATAATATACATAATATTATAAAATCATTTAAAATTCCAAGTACATAATATTGTCTTTTGGCTCATTTTGTTGTTGTTTATAGTCGATATTTATTATTCTCTAAAATCTTCCAGCAAACAAAATAAGCATTTACATATTTCTACATATTGTGGAAATGTATGCATTCTTAAAATTTTGTTGGTTTCTTTTTCTGAACACCTGCCTCTGCTATCTGTGTCTACGGTAGATGAATATATTTCGTAAGCCTTTTGAGATGGAGAGTTTAATTCTTTCATGCGTGATTTTTAGTACATTCTTAAGCTTCATATCAAGTTTATTTGAGGGGCTATGAAGGAGGATTGGAAGCTGGGTATTCAGTTTCTTTGCATCGAGCACTGCTATACCATCTGTTAAATGGTTAGAAACCTTCAAATGTTTAGTTGTGGATTTGTCGAGATACACTGTATGGTTGTGTTAATCTGCTGCATATTCGTGTCAGAAAAAAGAATTTTTAGAACTCTACCCCTAAAATCAGCCAAATGCTCATAATATGCTTACGTAGATAGAAAGTATAAATGGTTATTTTTATTTCTTGATAATGTGGAGGATGTTAACCTCTAAATAAAGTTGTGGAGGTTAGTGTTCCCTATATCTATATACATTTGCATCTTCCTTCATTCTCCACACCTTCCTTGTTGTGTTCAGTTCCCCTTTCTGCTCCCGATCAGATAACTGCATTTTGACTTCTGAGATAGTGACCATTAATGCAGTTTTGACATTTTTCATTCTTCCATTATTTTTCTTGATTAGTTATTCCTTTTTATGCAGCTTCTTTACTCCTTGGGATGAATGACGTTAGATCTGACAGGCCAAGTAGGCAAAGGTCAGATAGTCCTTTCTCATTTCCTCGCCAAAGACGTTCTGTAAGACCACGCTTGTACCTTTCTATTGATTCGGATTCAGAGTAAAGGTCAGACCTTGTGTCAAAAAAACTTTAGGTACTCTTCTTAACACCAGATTTCGTATTTATTAACTGAAGAAAGTTGAGAGGCATTTTTGGTCCTCATGAAATGGCAGTTAATATATATGTGGTCTGAGGCATCTCTGGTGGAACAGAGCTACAAGTTACCCTCCCAAAATGCTTGGACCCACCCCATTGACAAGGATGTTGGTCGTAATGATTCTTTGTGCTTGATATCTAAATTGTCCTTAGGACAGATGTTGGTAGGTCAAGCTGGAGCTATTATTCCCATCAATTTTCAATGCGGGTGTACTGGTTTATTGTATAGTTGATCATTCGAGTCTGGTAGTTCAAACTTTGAAATTTGGTGGGACATTATATCTGCATTTTTGTCTCTGCTGAGAGCAATAACCTGTAAATGTTTTAGCCATATCAGATCCAACAGTTAAATCAAAGATGTTGTTTCTCTTAGACTGGTCTTTTTTCTAGAATATTATTTTGTCGATCATGCCTCATGACATCTGGACGATTATATTTATTTATTTTAACATATTTAATCATCAGATATGCCTCCCGTAGTGATTGATATTTCTTGTCTGTCTACATTTTTTCTTATGCATGACTAGAGGAAAAAAATGTTTCGATTGTTAAGAATGAATGTGTCCGTGAAAGGTTTCTTATACTATCTTATATTTAATGGTGGTTAATACTGAACTTTTGTTGTGCACCAGATTAAGATGTAGGAAAGGAAAAAGAATATTTGTTTAAGTAATATACAAGAGGGTTGAACATGAGATGGATATTTTTCATATTTTTCTTAATATGATATTGAATAGTGTATTTTTTTTTCGTCAATAGAAAATTGGTTTTGGCCAATTAATATAATGTATATCAATGAAAATACTTAAAAATTATATTATAAATATAATATAATTAAAATAACAAATAATTTTAATAAAAAATATATATTATTTATTATTTAATTTTGAATATATAGCCTTACATTTACAATATAATGAGTAATTTGATTTGATTTTTATTTAAAATTTAAAATCTAAATCATAACTGAAGATATATATTTAAAAAATTTAAAACAAATTTAATTTTAATTTATTTTTAATTTTTAGATTGATTTCTGATTATCTTTTTAATCAAATTAGTTTTGAATAATATATATATATATATATATATATATTAGATAAAAGAATATTACATTATATACTTCCATAAAATTGGATAACATCATACCAAATTACTATATCTTTTTGGCGTAAATCATCACTATTTTACTTGCCTTAATTTAATTTTCGTCTATTTTAAAAAAAAATCAATGTATTATATTTTATAGATTCCATAATTTTTAATTTGTTGATAATTTTAAATGTTTTGAATTAATTTAAAAAACAAATGAAAAATATTCTTTGAAAAGATAATTACTCAATAAAACCTGAATCAACTAAAACTAGAATGTAGTATCTATATTTAAATTTAATTAATTGTATATTTTCATTATATTATATATATATTTTAAATTGTTTAACTTTATTATGATTTAAAATATTTTATCTTAGTAGTATTCGTTCTTTTATCTTTTAATCAATAACAATAAAGTTAAGAGAAAAAAAACCCTGCATCTCAGGGTATACTAATGTTACACAAACACAACAGCCGCATGCATCCTCTTCTTTTTGTCAGTGGCATTTCATCAAGCAAGTTGCCCCACGCGTTACACTCCCCTCTTTCTCAAACTTCCGCCGCACCCTCTTCTTCTTCTTCTTCTTCTTCTTCTTCTCAACCATCCTCCGCCGCAGATTCTTCTCCTTATTCTTCTGAACCACTGCGCAAACCACCAGGAGACTCCTAAGACGCCTATCTGATCGATGGGGAAGAAGAAGCAGAAAATCGTTCTTCCGCCGGAGCTTCCGCCCGATATTCCAGACGACGAAGTTGAGGTTTCTGACGATGACTTCCAATTCATCAAAGAGAATCTCAGCTATGCCTCGTTGCTCTCCACCTTGGACACCCATTCAATCACCAAGTTCGACTCTTTCTTCCAATCCTCTGTCCTATGTTTTCATAATTTTTTATAGTCCCCTTACTTGCCCTGCTACATTTTTTGTAAATTGTTAGCTAAATTTTCGAGGGTTTTGTCACAATTACAAATAGGGAAAATTATAAAATTTGCATAGTTTGCCTCTTTGAAACCTTTCCGTGGTAGTGGACTTTATGTTAATATTGAAAAACCTGGCTTCTCATTGTTTATTGTCAGCTTTGACTGTTTAGGTGCATAATTTGGGGAAATGTTTGAAATATTTTATCTCAACGTTTATGAAGATGGAAAATTTTACGGACTTATCTTTCAAAATTTTCCATAGAAATAAGGTTTAGATTGGTAATGAAAAGTTTTTTTATTTTTATTTTTTGCATTGTAACATTTTTACCTGTCCTTGTACTCTGTAGAAAAAAACTTCTTGAGCCTGCTATTTGAATTTTCAGGGTAGGCATGTAACTGTCTCCTGTATAGCGTGGAAATGTCTTCTTAATTATAATTGTTTAGATTATGTGAAAGTATACTGCTGTTATGAATTTATTATGATAGGGTTACTTAGGAAATAACTTTCCTGCACATCCTTAGGCATGTTACACGGGTTGCTGATGCCAAAGATGATGCATTAGAGAAACATTATGAGAAACGCATGCAAAAAAATGCTCTGAAAAAAGAAAAAGAAGAAACTGGTTTGCAGGTTGATCGTGTAGACGCTCTTCCAATCAAGACATTGGATGGAAAACTCCATTACCGGACAGGTATCTATTGTTCACTATATAGTTTATGCCTTGCTGTCACCTGACTACCTTTATTTCTTTTATCAAGTGCTTTGGTAACAGATGTTGTCACAATTCTGCAGCTACAAAGACTGTATCAGAAAATGATCAAAGTGAAGAGGGAATTGGAGAGGATGTCAATGCGAATGAAGGTATGGTGAAGCTAACTAAGGCTGAAAAGAGAGCCAAACTTAAGAAAATGAAAAAAGAGGCAAAAAATCGGGGGAAAGAGGAGGCTAAAGCTGAAGTGGAAGAAACACCACAAGCAGCAGTGCTGGTATTATCCAATCAAATTAAAATACCATTTTAGCTTTTTTTTATGGTTCCAAATATCTGATACTGTAACAATTTTTAAATGGAATGGTTTGTTAAAAAAATACAATGAAATGATAAAAAAAGTAAAATTGTTCTTATTCCATGTAATATTTACTTTTTGAACCTTCTGAAGAATCATGTATCACATATTAGTAACTGTTTTTCAGACATAGTTATTTCTTGTTTGGTCATTAGGCCCTCTTTTAGATAAAGAATGTGTCACATCTATTAGTAATTGCTAGTTTGATAATTTAACTCGCTGATATTTTGCATGCATTCAGATTTTTGTCTTGTTAAGGTTTTAAAGTTATTTTTTCCTTTTTCTTAATTGTCGTGACATGTCACTTCGATCATTGTTGTTAAATAGCAGCTATAGAGGTAGTGCAGCACTATTGCATAGCAGTATTTCAGGAATCTGCAATTGAATTCTGTCTGCTATTACGGCTGTTATCATTGTTGTGGTTGTGGCATGCATCCTGCATCCTCTTGTCCTCTGACAAGTTTTCAGCCAATTGAACTTTTGAGTTCTTATAATGCTAATTTTTATGTATATTTTTTTTGTGTGTACAACTTTACTTTTTATTATATATTTATAATTGATATGTATCGTTTATTTCAACTGTTATATGACTTCTGCTATATGCTCATGATGCTATCTGCTTATATTATATAGAGAAATGATATCCATTAAAAACAGAGATATACTTCAACAATGATATCTATTAAAAACCGAGAAATGCTAGCAGCACACTAATGTTAAATTATTTTAATGTATGACTCACTAATAGGATCCACATTTTCCACAAAAGTTCACCTAATTATAGAATGTGCTGGAAATATTGTGTTACGAGCATTACTCTTAAAAGTGAAAATAATTGTATTTTCATATTAATTGTAAATTTCATATATTCTCTTGAAATCCCTCCTCTTTTTACAAGGCTAAAAATTATTGAACTAGATATTGTGCATAATATTTGGTATACTCTTTTTACTTTGTTTAGGCTGAGGTGAAGAAAGATCTTACAGCTGAGGAGGCATTTGAAAGTAAGAAGTGTAAACTTGCAGAATTGGGGAATGCCTTGCTTACAGATCCAGAGTCCAACATTAAATTTCTGAAAGAGATGGTGCAGATATCTAAAGATAACGATCATACCATTGTTAAACTTGGACTTCTATCCCTCTTGGCTGTTTTCAAAGATATTGTCCCTGGGTATTGCCTGATAGTTATATATTATAATGAACAGTTTATATGTAATGATATCATGATTATTTTGGCTTCGAAAATCAACACTAATTCTATTTTTAATGTTTCAACTTTCATGTTAATGCATACAATCTGGCAGTTATCGAATCAGGCTTCCTACTGAAAAGGAATTAGAAATGAAGGTTTCAAAGACTGTTAGAAAGATGCGTTATTATGAGTCTACTCTTCTTTCAGCATACAAGGTTCACTTTTATGCTTAAGTTCTACACAACATACTATGATTCCTTTATTCAGTCGAAACATAGTTATTCTGTCATATATAACTTTCAGTTCCTTAGCTTACAATGGTGGTTGTTGCCTTTTTCTTGAATCTACTTCCTCCATTGGTCAATTTTTGGAGAGATCTGGTTTGAAATTGTTATAAAATATGAACTTTGATGATATTTATGCTTCTAAAATCTGTTTGTTTTTTTTGGTGATATTGTCAGGCATATTTGCAAAGGCTAGTAATCTTGGAGAAGAAGCCTTTATTTCAGCATGTAGCAGTTCGATGTATTTGTTCTTTGCTTGATGCAAATCCCCATTTCAACTTTCGTGAAAGTTTGTTGGATGCTACTGTCAGAAACATAAGCTCTACTAATGAGGCTATAAGGTTCTGTTGTATATTTTGCTTTTGATCATTCTTCATTATGATATGCTTTCTCCTGAAATTTGTGGAATTTCTGTTCTTATTTTGCGATGAAGATTTAAATTATCAAAAAAGGAAACTACGTATGCTGTCATTTGGGCAATAAGGCAAAAGTCTATGCTAATCGGGTTCTTGTTGGATTAAAATTTAAAATGCTAGGACTACCTTCTTTATTTATAGTGTACATAAAAGTTGTCTATATTTTACTGGTCATTGGAATTTATAAATGTACAGAAAAAGCATTTTCTTTCTCAATGGAAGTTCCTGTGAATCTTTGTTGGGGAAATAATGTGTTCAAATTGATTTCTTGTGATTGAGGTAGTGTTGGAGTGGGTAGTATACAGAATATTTTAACAAGTTTTGGAAATCGTACCTTATTAAAAAGAATTGTAGAATGTGAATATTATTCTTGAAGTTGCATTTGAGGAATTAGGATTCTCCAACATCATCATGTCATTGTCTATTTAAAGTACTGTTTAAAAATAATACATGCTTAGGTGTGTAGTCACCAGTGAACTTTACCACAGGAACTTGTTGCCAAGTTTCATAACTATATACCTTGTTTCATTCCATGATTCTAAGTTATGACATTATTCACTTTTCCCTGGAAGCTCAGTTCAGAAAGTCAGGCATACTTCTAATTTCAATTTCTCTAGTAGTGGAAAGACATAAAGTTTTGTTTACTTAGCTTCTGTTTGTAACATTGACCCCTGATTCTTTTCAGAAGACAATGCCTTCTGTGGCTTACCAGTTATTTTGTTGCTTAATATATGGATGTTTTATTTATTTCATGACACTTGCTACTTATTACTATGTACCTTGTTGAAATTTCTTGTTTCTTTTCAACAGAAAACTTTGTTGTTCCACAATTAAATCACTCTTTACAAATGAGGGTAAACATGGGGGTGAAGTTACTGTGGAGGCTGTTCGATTGATTGCTGATTATGTCAAGGCTCATAATTGCCAATTGCACCCAGATTCTGTTGATGTACGGCCTACCACCTCTGATATTTGTATCTTTTGTTTGAAATCTAGACTTTATCAATTTTCTGTTTTTCTAATCAGTTTTTACTTTACTTTTTTGTGTGGTAAAATCATGATGGGCCTGCTTGTTTAAAATTCCTTTTCTAGGCCTTTTCCCGCAAAAAAAATTAAATACTTATGGCAAATTTTTTAGACATGTTTTCATGAGAAAATCTGTTATTTTCTGATAAAAGTCACAACAAGATGTGTCCTGTTGCTATATTAGCCGATTTGATGTTATTATGGGGAATGTTTAATAGAGCTGTTCTGTAATGTTTCTTCTTTGCAATTCCTTTTCAGGTTTTCTTGTCCCTTTCATTTAATGAGGATCTCTTGAAGTCTGGAAAGAAAGAAGAGGATCAGGAATTGAAAAACAAGAAAAGTAAGAAAAGGAAAAACCTGGAGGCTCCGAATCAGTTGGAGAATGATAGAAAGAAAAGTAGGCAAGAAATGATTTCTAAGACTAGAGAGGAGGTAATTACTTTTCCCATAAAAGTTATTATTGTGGTTTTTATTGAGATGATATTGTAGTGGTGCCTTCTGTAGGTTGAAGCTGATTACAAGGCTGCATCCTTTTCCCCAGATGTTATGGAGAGGAAACAGATGCAAACTGAAACACTCTCTGCTGTCTTTGAGATATACTTTCGTATTTTGAAGCATACAATGCAGTCCATAGGTGCCAGGTGTGTTTTTATATCAGGTGTATTACTATATCAGAGGAAAATATTGGTTTTCTTGGGTTTAAACCCTGTTCTCCATGAATTAGATACTTCATTTATTTTTTTGTTTATATTTTACTGTGTTAATATTTCGTGCTTAATTTTTGTTTGTGTTGAACATCGTAACTTTTGAATTAGAATTAATCACTTTCTGTCATGACGGTTGATAATTTTCCCTCACTTTCTTGCTCAGGCCTGAAGCAAATGCTGGTGTATTATCTGCTGCAGTGGAACCCCTCCCTTTGCTTGCTCCATGTCTGAAAGGACTGGGAAAATTTTCACATCTGATTGACCTTGATTTTATGGGTGATCTAATGAACCATCTGAAAGTACTTGCTTCTGGAAGTAGCAACTCGGGCAACACTTCGGACAAGTGTTCTAAATGTTTGACTGTATCAGAACGTCTCCAATGTTGCATCGTTGCTTTTAAAGTGATGAGGAACAATCTTGATGCCTTGAATGTTGATTTACAGGACTTCTTTATCCATCTTTACAATCTTGTACTTGAATACAGGCCAGGAAGGTTTGCTTTAACATACAATATCCTGAAGTCACGTTTTTCTTTATTTTTTCAATTTGTTTTTCCCAATGACCAGTATTTTCTTTTGCTGAAAATCTACCAGACATGATACATCATTTCTGGGGATATGATATTCATGTACTTGTTCTTGTGTGTTGTCTGTCATGCTAGTTTACATTCATAAGTATGCATATAAATTTAGTAACTACAATAACAAATTGTACAGTTAGAGATAAAATGCATCCTGTGAGTCTCTCGCTAACTTCTTAAGCATTCAGAATAAGTAGTTATCAAACTCTTCATTTCCGTATAGTTAGGAATTCAGTCTTTTCTCGCCTCATTTTTCTAATTGAATTATAACTTTAGCCCAAGGTAGAGTTTGATTGCATATATTTACACTTAAAAAAGTATGTTGTAACCAAAAACATATTACAGAAATGAAGATAAAAATTATTACCAAGCTTTTACCTATAACTGCTTGTGCTTTTAGAATCAGTTAGTTTTTTTTATGTATACTTTTGTTGGAAAATTAATCTTATTCCATATGTGCTTGATGCAGAGACACACATATGTGCATCCAATGGAAGCATAAAGTGCTATTGAATTTTGTTTTTGTTTTAATCTTTTTAACTTGTTTTCCTTGTTTCAACTTTAATGCTGTACAAAGAGATGCACCTTATTAGCAATTTTTTCAGTATGCTTCTTTATTTTTTAACTTGTTCCATTTAAAAATATTATGCTTTAATATTTATGAAACAGAGATCAAGGAGAGGTGTTGGCAGAAGCTTTGAAGATAATGTTGTGCGATGATAAGCAACATGACATGCAAAAGACTGCTGCATTTATAAAAAGATTAGCAACATTTTCACTGTGTGTTGGATCAGCAGATTCCATGGCTGGTATGTTTTAATATTCTTATATTAAACCTTCAATTTCATATGTACTACTAACTACCTTTGGTAATAAATAACAGGAAATATTTAGAAAAGAGAAACATACTTATATTTAGTTTTTCTTTGAAACCATTTCAGCCTTGGTTACAGTAAAGCATCTCCTTCAGAAGAATGTTAAGTGCAGAAATTTGTTGGAAAATGACATTGGAGGAGGCTCTGTTTCAGGCACAATTCCTGTAAGCCTCTTTCATGTATTATTTGTTTGCATTAAGTGCAGAATCTTTGCTTCATTTTTCTCCTCTTTTTGAGAAATTTAATTAAATATGGAGAAGAAGGCGTTCAATAAGAGTGCAGATGTTAATATATCCTTTTAACAAGGAGTTATAGTCATTGAATATCTCACATTATCTATAGATATAGCTAAAATAGAGTATATAATAAGTCAATACAAATCTCATCTTAGAGTTGACTCAGGCTTAAACATTTTAAATGACATAAAAATTTATCCTAACTAGATTTGTTGGGTCTATTTTGACACTTGCGCAATTGGAATATTATCCGACCATCCACAAATATCAGTCTTACAGTTAAGACGTTTGGTTCTCAATGTGAAGAATGTGTTCGACATCTCCCGTAATCTAGAAATGATTTAAATAAGGTATATAATTGGGTGTAAATTTCATCTTATAAGTTGGTTTTGTTAGATATAGTTAAGCCCAAACCTACATTCTAAGAATAATGAAAGAAACAAGGAAATTAAACTGGGTATGCCAAAACAAGATGTCCTCCATTCCTTGTAAATATCCGTTAGTGATATATCCTTTTTTAAATGCATGTTTTTTCTTGAAGTTGGATTTATACGAAGTTAAGCATAATTTTTTTGTCAGTATAGATGGTGGGTAAATAATCAATCTTTTATTTTTGTTACAGAGATATCTGGGTACACATTTGTATCTGCTAGGTTAAATGCATTTGATTGTTCACGTATTTCTTTTTATTATATTGCTAGTTATTAAATTACCTGAAGATCTATGACAGTAAAGAGCACTATAATTATTTTTCTGGCTTGTGCTATAGCTAATAAAGTAATGATAATGAAATACAAGGGCCTGATATAATTAAAAGGGAAAGCGGAAATAGGGAGAATGCTTCATTTATATAAAACATTCTCTTGGAAAGTTAACGGATATGAATTTCTAAGTCAAAAGGTCTATGGCAAAAGTGCGAAACGTGTCATTGCAAAATATTCTAGTTTGGAGCATTTTCTTATGTCTGTTTTTGTGGATTGACTTCCTCTTTGGTATGCAGAAATATCTACCATATTCCACAGACCCCAATTTAAGTGGTGCCCTTGCCTCAGTACTTTGGGAACTCAATCTTTTGTCCTGCCATTATCATCCAGCTATATCAACACTGGCCTCGGGCATTTCAAGCATGAGTACTGCACATAACCAGGTGCTTTTATCCAAGTCGTCTCCTCTACTAGCTTTTAAGGAAATGTCTCTGGATCAAGAATTATGTTTCACACAACTAAGTGGCAGTATAAAATTAAATAACAAGAGACGAACAAATCGCCCTGCTACATCACCTTCCATTGGTTCTACGGCAGTTACGAGTTCATTTGATGACAATGAGTTGCAGAGGAAACTTAGTTCCCATTTTAAGGTTCATCATGACATCAAGGAGAATGAAAGGTTGAGAAAGGAGCTGGACAGGACTGCACTATCACTAGAGCTACATGAACAATATAAGAAACAAAAGAAACGATCAAAACCAAGGAGATGATCGGCCAATGCATTATGATGTGTATGGCGTTCTAACAATTGTTACATCTTATCTTCATTGCTTCCATACTGTCAATTTTATAAGTTATGCAGTTACAGTTCTTTTCCAGTGGATATTATTCTCAAACCAGCCAGCGTTCCTCAAACGAGTTCACCTCATTTGAGTGGCTGAATAGGGAGGATATACTTTTTCAATTGAGGTACAAGTACCAATTAGAGGCTATCACTATTTAGGTGTTAGGTAATCTTGTATTGTTATTCATTGCCTTTTATAAATCGATAGTGGTTTAAGGCGCAACCAATTTTGTAATACTGCTAATCTTTATATGAAAATTGGATTTGACTACTTTGAACGAAGGTATTATTAAGTTAGGGGTCAAGTGTATTTACTATACTATTAGTTAAATTTAGAAGGTTGTTTAGTAATTAATGGCGAATGTATACTTTTTCGTTTTGTAGATTTGATAACTCGATTAATTAAATCTACTTTGCTTAATAAAAGGAAAATATTTTTATAGTTTATGCTCCTCGTGTAGTTCCAAATATCTTTCTTTTAAAAAAATCTTCAATAAAATTCTTAAAAATGAATATTTGTATTTATATAAAATCATTGGCTAACATTAAATTAAGAGTGAACATACGTTTAATTGAAAAAAAGAAATGCTTTATTACTCATTCTTCTCTTCTAGAGGCATGTCTGAATAAATATTTGATGTTATCTATCTGAGTAATTTGATAACATTTTTATTTTAATTATTTTTTAAATATTAAACTTCTGTGGCTACGTTACGAGGTGAAAATAAAACTCGTGCGAATTGGGAGTGTTGTGCGAGAAAGTAAAAAACAATTGGATGTAGCACTGGAATCGGAAAGCTTTTGCGTGTGTACACAATGCAATTATGCAAAGTCATTACGTTTCTAAATATTTTAAATATAATTGAAAAAACAATCAACTTGTGTTAGCGTATGTGTCTTAGTTTTATCAACCAGATCACAAGTTTTCCCCAAGGAAATATATTGAGTATTGAGCAAGTGCACTTGAGGAGGCCTGTTAATATTTTGATCATAAGCCTGTCCAAATTTGATTTTTGACAAAGTGCAATATCCCGGATACAGTGAAATCGCTTAGATGGATGGGCATTGTAAAGGCCTCTAGAATACAGGATACAGCATAGTTCTAATCAACACTCGACCAGGAGGAGGGATTTACCTCCAGCATGTTGTTGCCTGCATTGTCTCTGACTTCAAGAAATGCAATTTGTTGCAGCTGTAGTCCGCGTGCTGAATGTTCATAGAAGGGATTGGTTTGTCAATACAGAACTTAATCTTCAGATTCTGCTTCCATAACCGGGAGAATGCTTAAAGCTGAAGCACCTAGATGCATGCCCCTGATAACACCTCCATACCCAACTTTAATCTTATGGCACAGAAGCAAAATGGAATCCCATAGTGCGGTTCTTCCCTGACATAAAATGAACATTGGGCTTGGTCGATAAATGATTCAGTGGCAAATCATGTGGAGTAGTTCACAATGTATAAATATGTATTGAAAATAATAGTATTATGGGTTAAATAATAATAGTATAAAAAAAAAGGCTCAACAGTATTCGATGCAAGTATAACCTGGGGCTACACAGGCATTACCGACCTGAAGGGAAAATTGCAGTTTCTTATCCCAGTACAAGGCAAAAATTGGGGGACCCTGCTTTCCAACTGCTAGAATACATGCTCCAGGGTGCAGCACAGAAGGGACAGTAGACACTACAGCAATGTATTTCTCTGGAAACCTTTCCTTAGGAGGAAGGATACCCAAGAATAATGGGTTTTTGCCAGACTGAGCTCCAGCATAAGACATAGCATCCACATGTAACATCCACTTTGGATGTTCTAGGAAAGCACAGAACAGATACAACAGCAAGTGAGAATCAGAAGGTAGCTCAAGTGTCCACTTTTTATTCTTTTTATCATAAACCTCCCCACTTCCAAGATACTCATAATTCTTCAAGCAGGTGCCTTCTGCAAGCTCTGAAAATTAAGACAAGATAACTACAGTTGGGTTACATTGGCGTAAGCTGACCATAAAACCAATCTTAGATTGATGATGTTCTGCTTCAATTTATTCAGGAAATCCAATGAAGGTTACTGACTAATAAAAGCAATAAATCCATAATTCTGTCTACCTCGGATCCTTTGCACAGTGTAATCAGCACGAACACTGCTTTGAGGAAGCAAACCTTTAACCCACTCTCCTTTAACCAAGGCTTGAAGCCTTTGGTGTTCAGTGATAGCATCCACACAATCCTGCATGATAGGAACTAACGAAGTCTGCTGTGGGGACTGCTGTATATTAGATACAAATAACTTGGCTGTGTGCAAATATAAACCAAGTGAAATTTGTAAGAACTCAAAAGCTATCAGCAAATATAATCAAATCAGGACCCAAAATCACATTAAATTGACAAATTTGAAGCAACATACATTTGGAAGAATCTATGGCCAGCACAAGACTAGAATGTAATTGATGAAGTAGTCCATCTTCATTGAGAGACAGCGCAGATTGCCAGTCTTGACTCTTATCAATAGTTGGCAAAGCAGCAGGAGTAGAAATCATATCATTGCCCACTTGACTAATTGTGATAGAAATGCCAAGTTTAGCAGCAGCTTGCATAACCTATGAATACGAAAATCTTAGACCCAGGGGGAATAAACTAACTTAGATGAAGTTCCAATCATATTAGATGTTATGGGCTTCTAGCATAAATTGACAAGAGTTTGTTTGGATACAGTGCCAAAACAAGTTTTTAACTGCTTTTGCTTAGTTTCGATGGCTCATCCAAACATTATTTCAAGCTCCTAGACTTTGTGAACTGAAATTTCAGAAAAGGAAAACCTTTTGGAATGTTCAACCTTTTGTTATAATATTACCAACCATAACCCATATTAGTCAAATAATATACTTTAGAATCATTTTTCTTAGTAATAAGTTAATAACATATCAAACCATAAGTAGTTTTTAATAATTAACCAAACAAGAGCTGTTCTTACATATCTTCAGATAAACACAATCTGGAAAGTAGATTGACCGACAATGAATTCTTTAGAACCAGTTCTACACTATTTTTTAAACACACAAATGAGAAGTCCAGAAACCCTCCATGAATATTTTAGGTCAAACATACTTTGTCATTGAAAAGTATTGTCATGTCACATATGTTGAGTTTCACAAATAACATTTTTTTGTTTGTTCAACCATGATTTAAACAAAAGAAATGGAGAATAGAATGAACCTGAATGTGACTAGTCTCAATCTTGTTAAGCAAAGGATTAAGCAGAACTGAAGAAAACCATTGCCTGAGTTGGTCATGCCACTGTTCAATTTGAGGATAGATGCCAAGATGTTCAAAAGCTTGAATAGATTCTTCCATGGACATTGGTGAAGGAAACTCACCCTCACCCTTCTTAGGGGGAGTGTTAAACTTTT
The DNA here is from genome assembly GCA_016859785.1 of Macrotyloma uniflorum. Taxonomy (NCBI): domain Eukaryota; kingdom Viridiplantae; phylum Streptophyta; class Magnoliopsida; order Fabales; family Fabaceae; genus Macrotyloma; species Macrotyloma uniflorum. The sequence continues at coordinate 1,931,996 of BDMB01000036.1, forward strand.
GAGATCCAGGAGACATCCTCACAGGCCTCAATGGCATAAGTCTTGTAGTTCCTGAGGTATTAGATGAGCCTGTAACTGTACTAGGGCTCACAATCCCAAAACCAGGAACTGTAGGAGGCGGGGTAGACATCTTCCCCGCTGACTCATTGATCCTTTCATCCACTTCAGCTAGGAATTTCTCCAGCTTTTCCTCTGAAGTTATCTTACTAGCAGAGGAGGCTCGCCTGTTAGACCAAGGACTCGAAACCAAACATTCCACTCCATTTGAACCCCTCGGCGGCGAAACCATACCTGGCGCAAGATACAACGATGCTGAACCTGGAGACCTCGAGGGTGTACCAATAGAACGAGCAGCACCACCCCTGTTAGAATTTGAACCATCCACATCAATGCGAGACGAAGAACCCCTAGTGGGGCTGGGAATAGGCTGATGAAGGGGAACAAGCAAATCTGAAGAAGGCAACTGGGGTTTAGACTTGGGAGGCTTCTTCGCCGAGTCAGGTTGAGCCAAATCAACCTTCGGCTTCACTCCTAAAAGCCCTAGTTGATGTTTGGTTAGAAAAATCTCATTTCTATTAACATTGTTAGAATCAGACACAGGCTTAGCTGCAACTACACCTCCAGCATACCTAGCCCTACGCAGAAACACAACTTTGAGGAGTGCAGAAAAAGTTCCAATGAAGATAAAACCCACTAAAGCTTGTAGAGTCTTGGCAAGCCAATCTGAAGTTCAATAAATGGATCAAAAATTACAAATTCTCCTAATTAAGAAAAAAATTCAATAAAATAAAATTGAGGTTGAGAGAACTTACAAGCTCTTAAAGGGGAAAAAGTTCTGAAGCTCAAAATGTCGATGAAGCTGTTTTCCCTGCAATCCGTGAATACCGTTATATAGAGCGAATTGTTAATAGCGTCAACAAAAGAGCGTGTTGTGTACCTGAAGATGATAGCGAGAAAGGCGACTGCGGAAGCGGAGAAGAAGGAGAGGATGGACAGGATGGTGAAATTGGAAGGTTGAAGACTGTTGGAAGTGAGAACCGCGGAAAAGGAAGGGTTTTGGTAAACACTAAACTTGGATTTGGGCGCAGATGCCATGGAAATTGGGAACCAACCTCGTTAGGGTTTTTGTTTGGGGGTTTAAGCTTCACACTTCATACAAAACAATTACAAAAAACAAACCCAGTTCTTCTTCTTCTTCCCTCGCTCGTTTAAAAATAAACCTGGTTTCAAAATTTTAATAACTAATAACTAATAACTTTCATAAATTAAATAACATTCAAATTTATAAGTTTTTCACATAAAATAAAAAACAAAAAATTCCTTTGAATACTTTGTTTATGTTTTAGTCATTTTCACAACGGTTTATTAAAATAATAATCAAAAAAAAGAAAAAGAGAAAAAAAAATATATATATATATATAAAATAAATTAAAATATGAGAGGTTTATTTATTTTAAAAATAAAAAATAAAAACTTATTCTTATTCTCATTATCAATTTTTTATAATTTTTTATATTTTAATTTATTTTAATCATTAGATTATAAAATAAATAAATTTATATTTATTTTTAAAATAAGTAACTTTTTTAAATATATATATATATAGATGAAAAAATATATATTAAGTGTATAGATATTATTAATTTAATTAAATTAGGATGTGGAATAAATTGAGAGAGAAAAAAAAATATTATGTATTTAATTAAATGTAATAGATGGAAATTAAAATCAAATAAAGGATGAAGTGACAGAGTTATCGTAAATAATTAAAATGTCCATTAATTTATCAATGTTTTAATAGATATTTATAATAATACGTGAGAATATATAATATAGAAAATGTTTTATGAATACTATTTTTTTTTTTTTAACATTCATGTTATACTCATATAAATATTTATGTTAAAACAAATTATAATAGTATACTAAATATAAATATTATACAAATTATAAATATCTCATAGATATTTTAAAAAACAAGATATTATATAATATTTTATAAACAATTTAAAAGATAAAAGAAATGTTCAAGGTATGGTTTAATATTTTAGAATAATGAAAAGATTTATGTAACAACGAAAAAAAGCATATTATTATTTTTTAAGGGAAGATATTATTTTATTATTTATGTTTTTTATATATATTTTACCATTAAAATGTTTAACTGTTCTTAAATTTTATGAACTTGTTAAAATAAAAAGATAACTAATAAAAAGAAAGACAAAATGAAAAACTAAAATAATATTATTTTGTTATATTATTTTAAAAATAACTTTGTCTTGGTCTCGTTTTATCATTATGTTAGAAATTTAACTTATCAATGAAAAATACAAAAGTTGAAAACTTTAGTAGTAAAATATAAATTTCAATAATATATTTATGAAATGGAATAACTAAATTATAAAATGTAGAATAAAAGAAAAAAAAAAAAAGGTACCGGGTGACACATGGAAAACTAAAATCAGGTGTCATGAATATTTATTGGTCCAGAAAATGGTTGCTGACTTGACAACGAAGGACACACTTTTCTGGAAATGTTTGATTATAAAATGATAACTATCATCTTATATTTAGTGTGAAGATGATCCATGGTGACTACTAACTTTATCCTTATCTCAAACTGCCATTAATATATTAATTAACAAATTTATATTTGTGTTGTTGTTTTTCATGTAACACCAAAAAACCTATATAAAAGATATGTACCCATACCTATGGAGGGTGGCAAGAACATCTAATCGATCCATTTTCATTTTCCAACTGTGATCCATCCTTGTTGCTGTCACCATGCATAGGGTCATCACCCGAAGGTCCATTTTTTCTTCTCTTTTCAGAAGCAAACCACAGCCTCACTCTGCTGCTGCTTTCTCCACCTCGTTGCTCTTTGACGAAACTCAGATACAGGTTCTTCTTTTTTTTAGTGTTTGTTTGAAAGCTTTGTTAAAATATTTAACCTTTTCATCTGGGGTTTCTTGAAACCGATGTTACTTCAATCTGGGTTGGCTTTAGTATTCTGTCGAAGAAAATTGGTGGGTGAATGTAGATGGCTCTGGTCAGTTATTTATTTTCTCTTTAGTCATATTGGTCTGTTAAAGATAAAGAAAAGGGAAATCCAATGACTTGTTAGCATGGTTTTTTACCTTGGTATGTGCTATTTAGCTGGGAATTCATCCCAGAAGTATATCTATTTGGTTTACATGTTGTTCAAGTGGGTTGAAAATATTGAGGAGTCTCACCCCAAAAGCCCTATTTGCATCAAATTGTTTGTAATAATAACAAATTATGTGTTGTAGTTTTCCACTGGAATAAAGGCTACCAGATGTTTGGTCCAACGCAAAGAATTTTTCCTTTAATGTTTCCCTTATAATGCGTGTGATAGCTTCCCAACGGATAACCAAACACGGCATTATTCATATGGTTTTGCAAAGTCGGTGGAAATCTTGAGAACATTTTCTAAAAATTGTGTTCTGCTTCAAAACATTTTAAAGAATGTTTTTATTGATTAAGATGATTTTGTGTAATATCTTCTTAAAACTTGAAGTATGTCATGCTTATAATGATTGGAAGGTTTTATTGCATGATACAGTTTAAAGAAAGTGTTTCTCAGTTTGCAACGGAAAATATTGCCCCTCATGCTTCAAAAATAGACCACACAAATTATTTCCCAAAGGTCTGTATCAGGATCTATTTTTATCATGTCAATGAACACTATAGTATTATTTTACACATTCTGATTGCATTTTGATTTAATTTTAGGAGGTGAACTTATGGAAAAGCATGGGGGAATTTAATCTCCTTGGGATTACTGCACCGGGTATTTATTTTTTTCTCGTTTCCTTGCTTCCATTTTCTGATGTCCAAAAATCACCTTTTTTTAGTTTTGCAAGCTGTTGGTATTATCTGCTATCATTTGCTACTTGTTATTTTCCCTGTATATATATACTGTGTGATACAATTGTGAAAATAATAAATTATAACAAAATACAATTCATTCTGATGCACATAACTTCCCATCAGTGAAAAAAGGTGTCTAATACACCCCTCCCCAAAGAAAGGGTAGGTGCCAGATACTATTTAGTTTTGCAGGCTGCAAGTAGAAGTCATTCATTTATTCATAAATGACAAGTCATCAATCTTCTGTATTATTCTATAAATGGAGTCACTTGGACGAGGGCCTCATTTTTATGAAGTTGTTCTTCTTTGGGTGTTCATAATCTTAGATTAGTATACTTGGAATCTTTATGGTATGGCCATGTCTTGTACGTCAACAGACTTTTCCAGTTCCATTTCTGCTTATTTGCAGAGGAATATGGAGGGCTTGGTCTAGGTTACTTGTATCACTGTATAGCAATGGAAGAGATTAGCCGTGCTTCAGCATCCGTTGGTCTTTCTTATGGTGCTCATTCAAACTTGTGTGTCAATCAGCTGGTAATTGAAGAGAAATTAAGTCTCTTTCATCGTATGCTTTATGATCTTCCAATGAGTCTTCAGGATTGACACCTCTTGTTTTTTTTAGGTGAGGAATGGAAGCCCTGCTCAGAAAGAGAAATATTTACCAAAGGTTCTAGTTCTTTGCAATTTAATCTTATTTATTTTCAGTGAAACCTTTTCTGCCTTGCCCTCTTTCTGATGATGTGTAAAGGATTGACTTTGTCACCCAAAAATGCTCATAGCTTTCCACCCATTTCTTGTGCTCATTAGTAGTTTTTCTCACCTTTTTTTGCATCTATTTATCTATCTATTTAAAGGCTAAACTGTTTTTTCCTCTTCAAAAATTTGAAGCTTATTTCTGGGGATCACGTGGGAGCTTTGGCAATGAGTGAGCCCAATTGTAAGTTATGTGAACTTGAAGATAATATCTTTCAATTTTAGATACTCCAAGGACTTTGCAAAGTGAATGATATTTTCTGCAGCTGGGTCTGATGTTGTCAGCATGAAATGCAAGGCTGATCGTGTAGATGGAGGCTATGTAATTAATGGGAACAAGATGTGGTGTACTAATGGGCCAGTTGCTCAAACATTAGTATGTTTCTTTAAAACTCATTGCTTTTTCCTATGCTCTTTGCATTGTGACCTTATTCGAGTTTGATTTGTCTTTGGAAAAGTAATAGGTCAGTATTTTCTTAATTTGTAATTTCAATAGACTATTTTTTCCATGTGATATTACATCATTATCATGATTTGAGGACCTGATTGCAAAATAATGAAAAAAAAAGTTCAATATACCATAAGTATTTATTGCACCATACAACAACAACAGCCTTATCCCATTAGGTGATTTCTGCTACATGAAACAATGTCATAGGGCTTGGTCAAAAACCAAATTCTCTAGGATACTATTCATCCTGAGTTTCTTTAAATAATTTCTTCCAAATGTCTTTCTTAGTCTCCCTCTACCCTTTTTCATAGGGCTAAAAGCAATGCAGTCTACTCCTCACTTGTGTCTTCAATGACCCTCTGGACAAATTCAAACCACTTAAACTGATTTTCTATCATCCCAATAGGTGCCACTTTAATATCTCCTTGTATGCAATACTGTATTATGCTCTTTCTTGTGTGGCCACACATCCACCTTAACATTATCATTTGTTCCCCTCCTACTTTTGTCTCATGTTGTCCTTTTAAAATCGCACATTCAGTACATAGAGTATAGTTGTTTGATAAAACCTCCTTTTGAGCTTGGTAAGTATTGTGTATGGTGATCACATTAATCCTTGATACCCTTTTCCATTTTAACTTCCCAGCATGAATCACATGTGTGACATATTTATTAATTTCTCCATCGTGTTATAATATTAATCCGTAAACTTAAAAAACTTTTGGTGTGACATTTTTCTATAAATTTTAGCTACAAATCATTTTTTTCATATTTGTAATGCATATATCTCTCTTATATTTGTAATACATGTAATTTTTCCATTTTCTTGGTGAGCACATTCGAGACTAGATTAAACAAGTAACAATTCAAAGCTTAGCCCTAATGTAAATCCATTCTTATAAAGAATTTTGTTGTGTCCTAAATTTCTCATACTAGTTGTTACCCCATCATACTTGTCTTGTATAGCCCAGATATAATGCAAACACCTTTTTCTTTTCCAATGCCTTTCACAACACTTTCTTTTGCACTAAATAATGTGCCTTTTATAAGTTGATAGACATCATATATAACACTTGTTCTTTACTTTGGTTCCTTTCCATCAATGCCCATAGAAAATAAATAGTTTCTATTTTAATCTTCTTGGCATAAATGCAAATTGATTCTCCTGAATCCCCGTCTTTTTTGTTAATCCATACTCAATCACTTCTTCCCATAATACAAAAATGTACCCAAGACCTTATTACACCATGAATGTGTAAAGATGTAAGGAAGAAAAATGCTAAGCTAAGCATGCTTATCATAATGCCTGGGTTCCTAGTAAACCATCGGAACTGATTTGATGTGGATCACATATTTTCTATTCGTCCAGCAGATCTAAGAAAATCAATTTGTGTTTTTGACTAGTTCTTTTACCTGTGGCTTATGAGGAAACACTGATACTCATTTAATATAAAACTAGATTTGAATATAATTCAGACATATTCTGAGAATGCATAGCTCATATTTGATTTTGTTGAATTGAATCAGGTTGTCTATGCTAAAACAGACATAACTGCTGGGTCAAAAGGCATTACTGCATTCATCATCGAGAAGGGAATGCCTGGGTAATTGCTCTAAACCTTAACAAGTTATGCAATATTAAGTGGACAAACCTCCGTATTTCAACTTAGCTAACTCATAGGCAATAATGAGACTACATGTTATGGCCAATCAAATGATAATGTAACATGATTTTAAGCTAAGATCTCACCTTTTGATCAGTGAGGCTTCTCAAACTAATGGTTTTTCAGTTATAACTTAAACCAAGAGTCTCTCATGTATCATTCAATGCTAGCTAGACTTGTTTAGTGGGACTTGCCGTGTTTTATAGAAGTAATGCAAATAAAAAGTATCTGAACCTTTTAGCATCAGATAGTTCAAATTTGATCCCCAAGTGAGTCTACAGCTTGCAAAATTTCTTTTCTGAAATGATGCAGAAAGAAAGTGCATGAATCTCCTTATCACTCGTAAATAACATGCATGCAATATATATGAGAAGAAAAAGCAAGTCTCGCATGGTTGAAAGGATAAGGCCTCCCTTAAATGATAGATCTTTTGATTAGTGTGAAAATTCTAAATGAAAAGAGAAAAGTCTAACATTGTTTCTGCTTGGCAACAGATTCAGTACTGCCCAGAAATTGGACAAACTTGGGATGCGAGGAAGTGATACGTATGTATGCATATTTCGTGAGAAACTTCCTATCTATATTCCATTCCTAAACACTTTCTCTTACTTTTACTGATAAAATGGGATTCTGGGGGCAGGTGTGAGCTTGTGTTTGAGAATTGCTTTGTTCCAGAAGAAAATGTTCTCGGGAAAGAAGGGAAAGGTATTGCTTTTGTAGTTTTTATTATTTCTAAAATGAATGTTGCTACAACAGGCTTGTTTGGGTAGACTTAAGAAAAAGAAGTTAGTTTGCGTTTGAACTCAATCTTTAAAAAGTACTCATTAAAACCACTAATATTGAAAACACTTGTGCTTCTACTTGCAGAAGCTAAGGATCACTACTTTTATAATAAGCAGTAATTCATATTCTGACGTTGATATATCTTGTAAACCTCTCTCTTTTCCTTACCAGTAATGTAACTAAATAAAGAAAACATCATATTTCTTATTTTCTTATCTTTGCTACTTCCGGAATTTTTTTAGTGACACCATTTTCCAAGCACACTTGACTCATTAATCTGTGTAAATTAAAAGAATCTCTCCAAAGTAACCCATTTGTTTTCCTTTCTCTTTTTACAATGTAAATTCCGTTAAAAAGAAAATCATTTTGTTATTTGTTGATTGTCAAGTGTCAGCCATTACCACTTATTCTGTCTTTCAGGAGTATATGTCATGATGTCTGGGCTGGATCTGGAGAGACTTGTTTTGGCAGCTGGTCCTTTGGGTATTATGCAAGCAAGTCTTGATGTTGTTCTTCCGTATGTTCGACAAAGAGAGCAGTTTGGTCGTCCCATTGGGGAGTTTCAGTTTATACAGGTTTCTTATGCACAACATGTTTTTTGCAATTATCGTGCATGTGTATTTTTCCTTAATACATGAATCTTAGCCAATTACATTGTCAATTGAACTTTGATTACAGGGGAAAATTGCTGACATGTATACTGCTTTACAGTCCTCAAGGTAGTAAGATTCCAATGTCATGGTGCTCTTTCCTCTTTCTAATTAAGTTTGCATAGCCGTATATAACATTCTTCATTTCAGGTCTTATGTGTATTCTGTAGCTCGAGACTGTGACAATGGAAAGGTTGACCCAAAGGTGCATCCACATATCTTTATCTTGTTAAATTAGTACTCTTAAGCTTCATCATTGGGCTCTAAATGGCCTTTTTTTCTGTTTATGGAACTACATCCATATTTTTTCATATATTTCAAGAAATAATTAACATTAGTTTTTCTTTTGTCTACGCTTTTTTTCTCACTATTTGTTTTGGGTCTATTTTTATACGGTATAACATGAATACAGTGCCAGCTCTGAGTAGTAACATTGTGATGCTGTCATGATATGCTATTAAAAGTATAAAATTATAAATCTTGAAATGTTTGATTTCTGTATTTGTTTTGAACTCAATCATAAACTTAAGCTAAGATGTTGGTTTATTACACTTCTACTGTTTCATAGAAACTTGGGTATTATGGAGTGCATAAGTCACATATTGAGTAACTTGAAATATTCGATGGAATATTTAAGTGTTTGATTCTCCATCTTTGGTAAGCAGCAAAGCAATTGGGAAACCCACCTCATTAAAATCTAGCTACTAAGGAGGAGAGGGAGAACTGAACACTTAAATATTTCTCTGAACATTTCATATTACTCAATATGAGACTCGTGCATTCCATAATATCCAAATCCCTATCAATTTCTCAACATGGTTGTTTGCCTGTTCATTATGCTATCAGGATTGTGCTGGAGCCATACTTTGTGCAGCTGAGCGAGCAACCCAGGTTGCTTTGCAGGTAAATAAGTTACTTGCATCAGTTATAGTTGCTGCTGTTGTTCCTTTATCATTTTTCGATGCTTACCCCCACCAAATGTGCAGGCTATACAGTGTTTAGGTGGGAATGGCTACGTGAATGAGTATCCTACTGGTCGTCTCCTGAGAGATGCCAAACTCTACGAGATTGGGGCAGGAACTAGTGAGATCAGAAGAATGATTATTGGACGTGAGCTCTTCAAAGAGCAATAACACGTCACCATACCTTACTCCTTACACACTATTCCAATGTTTTGGATTTTGGATGGTGCTGATCCCCTTGATGTCTATGAAACTAATGTTACATTCATCAAACGAGAATTATAACCACATGAGCACTGATCACTGGTCCAAGGAATAAAATTTTCCATCTTATTTTGTATGCTTTGAAATTCTTCACAACCATGTTACTTAAGCATTTCACGTGACAATGAAAAGAATAATTTTCTCTAAACAACTTGATTTTGTCACTTAGGCTATTCAAATTTAAATATTGATTCTAAGTCCATCTTAATAATTATTATTAAGTATATCAAGTCATTTGTTATCAAATACCATTCTTCAAATATGACATTATAAATATTTAGTGGTCGATGGATGTGTTGCCTCACACTTACCAGTTAGCAAAATTTTAATATTCCTTGGAAAACAATGCTGGAAAAAAAAAGTAGAAAAATCAGGTCAATTTGATGCCTACAGTAGCCTTTGATATTGAACAACGGATTACACGTTATGCTGAAATACTGATTTAATTGAATAATTTCTTCATGTACTTGATATGAAAATTAATATTAATTGACGCATAACTAGAGTGCCTTCCTCAAGTTTTTTCCAAATTATGTTTTGCAATGTTCTACTGCCACGTTTTGGGATCTTCAAACCCGTATCACACATTACCAACAGTTGTAAACTTGTAATAGTACGCAACCATGGTGGAAGATTTGGAAACCATCACCATCAACATTATTCCAGAGTACGTAACTCAAGCCATAATGGCTTATTTTATGATGCCCTTATTTAGCTACTTCAGTGCACTTAATTGTCAGTCTTTCTAGCGCTGACCATGCAAATTTTGCTGGGCCTACAAGCTCAAAGTGTAGTAACCAAACACAGCAATAAAACATATGTAGATTAATCTTGTACAGAGACAGCACCAACATAATAAATATCTAAGACAACCCTGAAACTTAGACTCTAACTGCTGTTGGAGAATAATCTGGCTGACCCACTGAAGAAGACTTTGAAGCTTCCATAATGATTGGTGCCTCTTCCAAACAACTATGAGTGTCATCACTGATCGTCCCAATTGTCATCTTTTCCACCTCTTCTTGGGTATATATATGGATCTTGGACACCACATCACAAAACTCACTGCAGCCACAGGAAACATGGGAATAATTATAGTGTTACGTGGAAAGTACATCACCATAGTTTGACAATAGATAGCTTACATAGGATAGAATACAAGAGATATCATGTTTCAGTACATGTTGAAACAGGTGATGATCATTGGTAACTGATTAAAAGGTGGAAAGAAGCAGCATTCTTTAAAGTGTTGATTTGAGTCCAGGAAGGAGAATACTTACTGCCATGGGTCATCCCCCACCACCATTATGTCATTCTCACTATCAGTGTAGAGGATCCTCCATCCCTTGTCAGGATCTTTTAGAAGGCCTTCCATGCCAAATAGTCTCTCTAGCTCACTCAGCAGATCATTGTAGCTGCTCAGTCTTGAAAGATCAATAGCTCTTCCAACTAAGCTGCCTTGCTTGTGAACCTTCATTTAGGGTATGTTACATAGGTGGGTAAAACTTGAGAGAGAAAAAGGCATATCATAACATAATTTTGTTGTTATCATCCCTCACCTTTGTGCAGCTCCTTTTAGCAGAGTTCTGTAAATTTTGTGCAGTAGTTTCTCCAGACAAAGAAAACCCGAATAGTTTGCAGGCATTTACTTTTCCCGGGACATTGTTGTCATTAGGAACCCCCATATTTGCAGCCCCTAATGAAGCAGCAGCAGCAGAAAGATTGTCCTGCAGCTTATGCTCATTTGGAAGTTCTGATCGTCCAACTTCATTTACAATGATTCCTGCCTGAGTGGATGGTTTATTGAATGGGACATTCTCTCTCTGGTAAGTGGTGGATTTTGAGCAAAACAAGCTAGCTTGACCAGCTTGGTGAATGTCCCCATAAGGAAACAATGTAGGTTGAAAGCTGGGTCTGGTTGCCTGGTGGAGGTTGAAACCTAGATTGGGCATTCCCCAAGCACCAAGGTTCAAATCAACCTTTCCTGTCAGGGATTTCAATGGACATATTTCTTGACCTTGCAAGACCCTTGGAAACCTAGTTTCCACAAAGCCTGCATAACTGAAAGGGTGAACACTACTAAGCTCAGAAGAGGTAACCTTTCTTACTTCAGCTGATCCAAGATTTGGATGACTCGGAGAGCTCATCTCAAAACCTAGTGGCTTGGTTACTGTGTCACATCCGTAGTAGAGTGACACAAAACCTGCATTTTCTTGACCTTGCAAGACCTTGGGTGATCTTACAGACTCCTCAAAACCCACCAACCCACTGCCTCGTGCTGCTAAATGAAACAACGATGAGGATGATTAGGACAGGATATATCAAGTTAACAACTAACAAGCATTTCAGACTTGGTCTTGTTTGGATAAATTTGTCTATAAACAAACACTTACAGGAAAGGAAAATAAGAAGGTAAAATGAACTAAGCATCTCGCATAAGCTAAAACCAACAACTTATACACTTAACTTTTGTAAAAGCTCTTTTCATTTAACTTCTTTAAGAGCTAAAGTGCATAAGTTAGTTTTAGCTTATGAAAAAACTCAAATGGATTTTATTTCTTATTACCTTTTCCTACAAATACTTATAGAGAAGTTTATCAAAAACAAAATCATATTATACTTTAGTGTTAGGACTCATACCAGTGATGAGGTGACTAGGTGAAGCAACCTGTAGACCTGTCCGCATTTTCTTCAGTCTGGGGGAAGACTGAATGCTCAATGGGGGCAGAGGAGCAGAAGGATCAATCTCCCATGGAGATACTCGGTCTTGATGATTAGTCTCAATATCCTCATCCCATCTGACCTATTGCATGTCACAAAAAGCTTACATTAATGAAGAGATCATCATGTGGTCTTTCATTCAATTCATTTATCTTAGCTTTGTATGTGGTTTGTTAATGCAACCTCCATAACAATTAGATATGATGATATGCAAAACAATTTAAGAGTGAGGCACGAAAGTTGTGCAAGCAAATAGTACGTAGAAAAGTTGGGAAATGGAATTAGATTTCTGAGATTCACAAAGTGGCTTCACAATAATTCGGTTGGATATTAAGAATGCTTTAAAAGCTCAATTATAGTGAATGTTTAATTCAGTTTATTGTATAAATAATTCTATTTCATTAAAATTATCTATTCCAAACATGTATTTAATATTTCTTATCCTCTGTTCTTCATGTATTTCTCAAAAACTGCAAACCACAATATGATGAGAAAAAACATGGATTCGGATTTAAGTGCCTCATTAACAAAAAAGAAAAGAAACCGGTTGCTTGAACATATGCTTCAATGCAAAGTTGGGAAAACATACAAAATCAAAAAGGGTACAGCTTAATGAAGCAAAATCGAAATGTACCATCAAGCACCTCCATTTTGATTTAGGCCATCTATAAGGATCCAAATCACTAGTTGCAATCAACGTACCACTACTACACCTGGAAGACAGGAAGTTGATATTGTGTCACAAAAAAACCCTTTCTGAAGGAAGACAGACATAAGACTAAGGATTTATAATTATGTTATAGTCTACCTTCTTTCTTGAGATTCATCCATTTCAACACTCATTTTGAATCTTGTCCCAATGCTCACTGGATTCTTGATGCTTCTGACATATTTTTTATATGGAACAACAAAGTCTGCATGACTTGCCCTATATTAAATCAAATTCAAAACACAATTACAAATTTATTGCTAGAGTCACATTCAAATCAGGAGTTAGCAACCAAAGAGGGAATAGATTACATTCATAGGAAATTAAAGATTATGGCAAAAAAAAAGTTCATTTATAAGAAGGCCTATCAGAGGAACACAGCTAGTTAAGTAAACTACAGAGATATTATCATCTGAGTTTCCATAAGGGACATGGGCCATTTCTGTCCCAGTAAAAGTGTCCTTTATTCTTGTATCTACATTATTGGAGTGAGAACTTCATACATCTTACAAAGCAAGAAGACGTGATCAGTCAGTATTAGTACCTGGGACTGTAGAAAACATGAAACTTGCTTTTGGTGGATATTGCATTTGCCACAGAAGAAAGGACATTGGGGTAGCAGTTCTGGCTACCAATAACTGATTCAGGAAGATCATTTCTAGGTCGAACAGCTCTTCTGATTCCCAATCTCAGTTCACCATTTTCACCCCTACAAAGTCATTAATAAGCAGTAGCTAGTAAGGATCTGAAAGGTAATATAATGACAGACAGACTCTTCTTTCTCTGAAACTGGATAGTTAGAATCTCAAATTAGATTTAATTAGCTTCCAAATATTATTATTATCATTCATTTTTCATGCTTTCAGAGTTTGGTAAGATTTAAATTCTTGATTCTCATGAAAAAAGGCCATCAGTTCTGGCACAATAAAGTACAAGGAAGCTCCTCAATATTAATAATACAACATTAAAAAACTACTTATTAATTATTTAAATAAAAAGGGGAAAATTAATAAAATCCATGCTCTTGTTGGCATTTGATGATTACTTTCTACTAAATTATTGGAGGACCATTATTAATAATTAAAATTGTATATGAAACTTTTAGGTGCAGTAAAAGATTTTATACCAAAATACACTGCTTTGAGAGTAGCTAAACTTTCTCCGTACATGTACACACACTTATATAATATATTGATAGATATATTATTACCTTAGAAAGAGCACTGCATCACCAGAAACAAGATTCTTTTGGCTTACAAAAATACTCCAGCCAGTAGTGAGTAGATGCCGCCTTGGCTGACCTGATATATTACCACATCAATTTGTGTACCAATTAGTGTCTGTTTGGTTTAGATGTAACTAGAGTTGATTTTGAACAGTTGAACATGATTTAGATGTATATCCAAGTTCATTTTAGCCACAAATTTTATATTCGAATGTTGTACAGTGTCATAAATTGATTCTCAATGTATATCCAAGTCAATATTTGAAGTCACATAGTCACACCTCGCACCTAGTTTTTCAAACTACATTACCTCTGTAAATGTGACGAAACTTCCACTCCACACCATGCAGATCTTTGGCAACAAGCTCTTGTGAGGGCCTCTGCTGCTTATAATCCTGTAGTAGTAAAAGCAAAAGGATAGTTCACCAACTTAATCAACGGTATACAATCAAATTATGCACTTTAACTTTGATAGAATCTTTCTTATCTAAATTTTCCAGAAGTTATGAATAAGTTTATTTTAACTTATGGAAGAAGTTTGATTTATTTTACTTTTCATTTTTTTTTTATAAGTGTTAATAATTAATATTATGCTGTGAAAGATGTCACACCAAAGGAGGAAAACAGTCTTCAGCAGCTCTACGAGGAACAGAAAAGCCCCCATGTGTGCTGGTATCAGAGGCAGTTAGTGTTTTGCAGAACATATGAGGGGTTGATTTAGTTGGTGATCTTTCATCTCCCTCCTCTTCAGCTCCAAATTCCTCAAGTTCTTTGCCCTCTGAATGCATCCCTTCCAACTGAAAAGAATCAGTGTATTCAGAGTTACTTAATGTGGTGCAGCAAAGGAACAGTTAGTGCATCATTTAACATTCAAAGCTCATAGAGAAACATATTCCTTATTCTAATTAAACAATGAAAAAAGCTACAAAATTTACTACTTCACCCCTGAAGAAGCACCAAATTTCAACCATTACAAATTAGAAACACATCAAAACATAAATAACTTCTAATGAAAACCAACCTCGGCCTGAGGGAGCAAAGTAACCTGTGTATAAACCTCATCATTCTCCTTGTTGGCCTGTTTCAGGGAGTGACAATTTAGCAAAACAAAATGCACAACAGAGCCAATGCAAGGAGCAAGAAAATTATGACATGTCAAAACGAAATTCAGTAAACACTAGTGAATCTAAGAGGAGAATTCAGCACTCACAAGTAGCTGGACATTGACAACCCTGCAAAAGATCTGTGGCTGAAGATCATAAGAGGGAATCTCCAGTGGTGTGAAAGGAGAGAAAGAGGCAACCTGTTCTAAGTGACCTTGTGGAAAATAGACCACCACATTTCCTTTCTTGGGAAGAGAAGTGAGGGGGCCAGCACAAGCATGCCAAAGCTCAAGGTAGGAAGAGGAAACACGAGCTGAAGAGGAACTAGAAGATGAACAAGTGGAAGAAGACCAACAACTAACACCAGCATCTTTCTCACATTCCCTATCGCAGAATGCATTCTTCTCAACCTCAGTCACTTCATGGTTCAGATCAAATTCCATGAACACCTAGTGGTGTAGGCTCTTGAGAGACTCAAATGGAAGCCAAAAGAACGAGCAAGCAACCAAAACACCCGACCAGAAAATTCACACCTTCAAGGAAGGAAAAGAGTGTGTCACCAAGTGGAATTGATAAAAGGAAACCCCAGAAAGTGGAAAGTATAAATACCATGGAAAGGAGGTTAATTTATGAGAAAGAATTCATATTTGGAGGGGCACCACAGTGTTAAATCAAGGGGAGAGTGGAAGTGGATGAACAGAAAACAACAAGAAAGTAATGTTGAGAAGGATACCCAGACAGGATTTAAAGATAAGAAAAGAAGGAAGAGAGTAGAAAGAGAGAAGAATATTAAATAATAACAAGAAATTCAACGTATGATTCCACCCCCATTTGCAGGTACTGAGAAGGGGGAGCAGAAGCAGCAGACATAGACAATTGCATAGGAAGCACATAAACAAAAGGCAAGAAAAGCCAATGTGGTAGTGGCTTTTGGATTTAGACTGTTAAGAGTCATAGAGATAGAGTGAGAAAGAGAGAGATAGAGAGAGAGTGTGTATGTGAATGTGAATGTGTGTGTTGGGTGGGGGGACAGGCTTAAGACAGTACAGAACCCACACTCCCCCACACTCACTCTCCTTTGCTTTGCCTTAGCTTTTCTTCATTTTTTATCATCTTTATTCATAATTTGTTTCACTGTGCTTGTGGGGATGCTTGATTGAGGCCCTCCTCCTAGACAACATAAGTTAATGTACAAGATAAATAAACAAACAATCATTAACAAGGTTTCTTTCTTTCTCTCTTTTTCCCCCTCCTTTAAATTTCCATATCATATCTCCAAAAAAAGACAATTCCAAGAAAAACACAATCTGACAGCTGAACATACAATATTGGCTAGTGAGTTTCAAGGTATGATGAGTAGTAGTAACAGAAATGCTATGGTAAAAATACTCACTATAATGTGTACAGTGTTAGTATTGGTTATATAAAAATAAGCATTAATAAGTTAGTAATGGTTTTCAGTTGATTTGATATGATTTGGAGGCGTGTAACATGAATATCCGACAAATAGAGGTATAGCTACAGGGTTCATTTAATAAAAAGAAAGTGAGAGAGAGAGAGAGAGAGAGAGAGAGAAAGAAAGGGTTAGTGTCTCTCTCTGGGACTGTGAAAATGCAGTGTGGTCTTGTGTGGGTTTTGGCAGCAACTGTCATGGACTTAGTTTAGTTGTCAAAAGGACTCACAACCTCCCTTTCCACTCTCCACTGCACTCCTTTACAACACATCTCGCTCTTTCCTTCTCACAAAATCTTTTACAAACAAAAACCTCAATTCACTCTTTCTTTTATCTCACCATCATTTCTCTTTTGTTTATTCTATCAAATAATTTCACCCCTTTAAGAAATTATTTGCATCATAATTTTGTAATTGAAAATTTATTTTTTAAGTTCCTTTGCTTAATCTTGTCAAAAAAAAAAAATTGGATTTCAAAGATATAAAATTAAAGTTCAGTTCTAATATTTAATTTAGTTTTTTTTTCAATTGTATATTTGCTTTTCATCTAATTTACTTATATTTAAAAAATTATTGTCTTTTTAAGTGCAGAGGGAGGAAGTATTCAATATATCTCTATTTTTTCTGGTTTATTCTTTTTTAAGGAGATTTTGATATATATTTTAAACTTTGAGTTAAATATGTCTTTCTATTTTTCTCCAAATTTATTTTTAGATTTTGTATTTTTAAAATCAATCAATTTGTCATTCAAATTTTAAAAATATATAAATTTAATTATTTTACAACTTAATAATGTTAAATAAATATTATTAAATATTACATTTAAATATAAATAATAAATAAAATTATATTTATTTCTACTATTAATTCTATTAAAATAAAAAATAATTACTAAATATTAAATTTATATTTAAAAAATTGTGAAATGTAGAGAATCAAATTAATCAATTTAAAATTAGAAGAACCAAAAATAAATTTAGAAAAAAATATTTTTCCTTTAAAATTTAAGATAAAAAAATTGATTGGAATCACACAAAAAAATGGCAGTATATAATCAAATAATTTTTCCTTAAATCTAACAAATACTATTACAGTTTGGCTCGTAGTACTTTCTTTTTACAATGAGAATAATAAAGTTTGAATTTAAATTCGTACAAATAAAGTATCTAATTTTTTTTTTATTACTAGGTTTTGACACCCACATGACCTTAAATTAATATTCCTTCATTTATGTGGTAATCATTGACTTGATTGTATCAGAGTACATCTACAAATATTTGCATCAACGTAGTCTTAATTATTTGCAACTTATTAAGACTTTGTTCATTCATTCGTGTAGCTGCGTGAATACGTACCAGGTCATTTAAAAAATCTTATTTATAAACTAGTAAAAGTAAGGCGAACTGAGTTTTATGAGAATGAGTTAAGTTTAAATTTATTATTTATATGGTTTCAGAGTCTATGTTAATAAGATTTTTGGATTATTATCGAACTACTTAAAAATTTCTCTAACCAATATCGAATCACTAATATCAGACTATTCATAAATTTCTAGTTCCAAATCGAATTTAGGAATTCTCGATATGAGAAGGGTGTCTTAGAAATCTCATATCATCTAGAGATAAAATCAAATTGAAATTTATAAAATAGTACAAATTTCACCTTATTAAACCGATTTTATAAAGATGAGTTAAACTTAATTCTACTACTAATACTAATCAAATAATTCTACAAATATTTTACATCGCCTCTATCACTTTGCAAAATATAATTTATATATATAGGTTGTTTTTAGGTTGAAATGGCAGGGTTTTCAAAATGACTCTCTTACTACATAATGAATTAGTTCTTAGGTATATAAATTATTGTATAATGGGTAAATTAAGTGTGTATTGAAAGTAATATATAAGCATATAGATGGTTAATATAGGTTCATATATGTACAAATGGATAGAAAACAAATGGACATGGACATCACCTAAAGGTTTGTCTGGAGCCATACAAGTTTTTACTTCCCAAAGAAAAAAAGAGAATCATACAAGTTTCAGAGGAAGTTGGTTTCGTCCACATCAAAAGTGGGGATATACACACAGATTCAACCAAAAACTCAGGGGGTGAGATTCATTTTTCTCTTTTCCTGTGCAAATATAAAACTTAAAACCAAACAAATAATCAAACCATTCTCTTTCTCTTTTGCTTTATAATTTGTACCCGACAACAAGTACATCCATCTCTTTGCTTATTATACCTTAACTTTCCATGACTTATATCAATAATGTTATAATGTTATATGTATTTTCGAGTCATCATCCATTTCGACATTAATCGGGTTGCTAGTGAAAAATTTAATGCATATCTTGATAGAATTTATTAATTGATACGAAATCTTTAATTTATATTTTTATGTCGAAATGTCTCAACTTAAACATGCATCTATATATAGATGGTTCAACAACCTGATAGCGAATGATTTAATAAACTTAACAAATTTGTTAAGACAATAAGAAAAATAAATTTTAAATCTAACTCATTCTCACAAAATTGATTTATAAGATAAAGTTTACACTTATTTTATATACATTAATTTAGTTTTATCTTTAGTAGATGTGAAATCTCTATCTTAAATATTTTTCATTTTCAAATATTGAATCTTCATAATATATTCAAAATTGTTGGGAAATCCCATATTGACTAAAAATGAGGCCGATCTATGGTATATAAGTGAGGTGTAAACCTCATCTTCTGAACCGGTTTTGAGAGTAAGTTAGGCCCATAATCACTTTCTACAGAGACAGAAGCGAAAACACTCAGGAAGGTAAGGAGGTTATATTCAATACAGACAAATATATAATGGAAAATTTTGTTACGCAAGCAATCAAGAGGGAGACGCAGAATAGTATTGAGTCACTCAGGAATGAGGCGAAAACACTCAGAAGGAGGCGCAAGCAATCAAGAGGGAGGCGGAAACATTGAGGCAGGATTCTGAAAGTTAGTATATGTTTTTATATTTAAAATAGTTATATTCAATACAGACAAATATATAATGGAAAATTTTGAAGGTGAGTTAAGCCCATAATCACTTTCTACATGATTTTTTACTTATCCTCAAAACCACTGATAACTTGGCTCTGATACCATATCAGAATATTGTTCTGACTAATTCATCATTCTCAAATGAATATATATACAAATATAATATTGTGCATTATATCTATCATTTATTATTTTTTATATTTCCTTCTTACAAATCTGCTAAGAATATTATGTACATAATTATAATATTACGTACATAATTAAATTACATGATTCTTGCCCAATCACGTATTTTCCTCAAAATAATATCTCTCAGCCCAACAGATTATCGCGGACAAGGACAAGGTGGCAGAGCTGTCGATGGATGCGGCGAGGGAACAAAACGCAGAATATAGTATTGAGTCACTCAGGAATGAGGCAAAAGAACTCAGGAAAGAGGCGAAAACACTCAGGAAGGAGGCGGAAGGGGAAGTAGTCAGGAAGGAGGCGGAAGGGGAAGCAGTCAGGAAGGAAGCGGAAGGGGAAGCAGTCAAGAAGGAGGCGGAAGGGGAAGCAGTCAGGAAGGAGGCGGAAGGGGAAGCAGTCAGGAAGGAGGCGGAAGGGGAAGCAGTCAGGAAGGAGGCGGAAGGGGAAGCAATCATGAAGGAGGCGGAAGGAAAAGCATTCAGGAAGGATTTATGTCTTTATATTACGTACATAATTAAATTATATGATTCTTACCCAATCACAGATTTTCCTCAAAATAATATCTCTCAGCCCAACAGATTATCGCGGATAAGATGGTAGAGCGATCTATGGATGTGGCGAGGAAACAAAGCGCAGAATATAGTATTGAGTCACTCAGGAATGAGGCGAAAGAAGTCAGCAAGGAGACGGAAGGGGAAGCAATCAGGAAGGAGGCGGAAGCGAAAGCACTCAGGAAGGAGGCGCAAGCAAGCAAGAGGGAGGCGGAAGCGAAAGCACTCAGGAAGGAGGCGCAAGCAAGCAAGAGGGAGGCGGAAGCGAAAGCACTCAGGAAGGAGGCGCAAGCAAGCAAGAGGGAGGCGGAAGCGAAAGCACTCAGGAAGGAGGCGCAAGCAAGCAAGAGGGAGACGGAAGCGAAAGCACTCAGAAAGGAGGCGCAAGCAATCAAGAGGGAGACGGAAGGGGAAGAATTCAGGAAGGATTCTGGAAGTTAGTGTATGTCTTTATATTACGTACATAATTAAATTACATGATTCTTACCCCATCACAGATTTTCCTCAAAATAATATCTCTCAGCCCAACAGATTATCGCGGACAAGGTGGCAGAGCTGTCAATGGATGCGGCGAGGGAACAAAACACAGAATATAGTATTGAGTCACTCAGGAATGAGGCGGAAGGGGAAGCAGTCAGGTAGGAGGCGGAAGGGGAAGCAGTCAGGTAGGAGGCGGAAGGGGAAGCAGTCAGGTAGGAGGCGGAAGGGGAAGCAGTCAGGAAGGAGGCGGAAGGGGAAGCAGTCAGGAAGGAGGCGGAAGGGGAAGCAGTCAGGAAGGAGGCGCAAGCAATCAAGAGGGAGACGGAAGGGGAAGCATTCAGGAACGAGGCGGAAGTATTTAGGAAAAATTCTAGAAATTAGTATATGTCTTTATATTACATACATAATTAAATTACATGATTCTTATCCAATCACAGATTTTCCTCAAAATAATATCTCTCAACCCAACATATTATCGCGGACAAGGTGGCAGAGCGGTCGATGGATGCGGCGAGGGAACAAAACGCAGAATATAGTATTGAGTCACTCAAGAATGAGGTGAAAGAACTCAGGAAGGAGGCGGAAGCGAAAGCAGTCAGGAAGGAGGCGGAAGCGAAAACACTCAGGAAGGAGGCGCAAGCAATCAAGAGGGAGACGGAAGCGAAAGTACTCAGGAAGGAGACGGAAGGGGAAGCATTCAAGAAGGAGGCGGAAGGGAAAACAGTCAGGAAGGAGGCGGAAGTATTTAGGAAAAATTCTGGAAAATTAGTGTATGTCTTTATATTACGTACATAATTAAATTACATGATTCTTATCCAATCACAGATTTTCCTCAAAATAATATCTCTCAGCCCAACAGATTATCGCGGACACGGACAAGGTGGCAGAGCGGTCGATGGATGCGGCGAGGGAACAAAACGCAGAATATAGTATTGAGTCACTCAAGAATGAGGCGAAAGAACTCAGCAAGGAGACGGAAGGGGAAGTAGTCAGGAAGGAGGCGGAAGGGGAAGCAGTCAGGAAGGAGGCGGAAGGGGAAGCAGTCAGGAAGGAGGCGGAAGGGGAAGCAGTCAGGAAGGAGGCGGAAGGGGAAGCAGTCAGGAAGGAGGCGGAAGGGGAAGCAGTCAGGAAGGAGGCGGAAGGGGAAGCAGTCAGGAAGGAGGCGGAAGCAATCAAGAGGGAGACGGAAGCGAAAGCAAAGAGGGAGACGGAAGGGGAAGCATTCAGGAAGGAGGCGGAAGGGGAAACAGTCAGGAAGGAGGCGGAAGCGAAAACACTCAGGAAGGAGGCGCAAGCAATTAAGAGGGAGACGGAAGCGAAAACACTCAGAAAGGAGGCGCAAGCAATCAAGAGGGAGACGGAAGGGGAAGCATTCAGGAAGGAAGCGGAAGCATTCAGTAAGGATTCTGGAAGTTAGTGTATGTATTTATATTACGTACATAATTAAATTACATGATTCTTACCCAATCCCAGATTTTCCTCAAAATAATATCTCTAAGCCCAACATATTATCGCAGACAAGGTGGCAGAACTTTCGATGGATGCGGCGAGGGAACAAAACGCAGAATATAGTATTGAGTCACTCAGAAATGAGACGAAAGAACTCAGAAAGGAGGTGAAAACACTCAGCAAAGAGACGGAAGAGGAAGCAGTCAGGAAGGAGGCGGAAGCGAAAGCACTCAGGAAGGAGATGCAAGCAATCAAGAGAGAGACGGAAGGGGAAGCATTCAGGAAGAAGGCGGAAACATTGAGGAAGGATTCTTAAAGTTAGTGTATGTCTTTATATTTAAAATAGTTATATTCAATACAGACAAATATATAATGAAAAATTTTGAAGGTGAGTTAGGCCCATAATCACTTTCTACATGATTTTTTACTTATCCTCAAAACCAGTGATAATTTGGCTCTGATACCATATCAGAATATTCTTCTGGCTTATTCATCATTCTCAAATAAATATATATACAAATATAATATTGTGCATTATATCTATCATTTATTATTTTTTATATTTCCTTCTTACAAATCTGCCAAGAATATTATGTACATAATTATAATATATTACGTACATAATTAAATTACATGATTCTTGCCCAATCACAGATTTTCTTCAAAATAATATCTCTCAGCCCAACAGATTATCGCGGACAAGGTGGCAGATCTGTCGATGGATGCGGCGAGGGAACAAAATGCGGAATATAGTATTGAGTCACTCAGGAATGAGGCGAAAGAACTCAGGAAGGAAGCGAAAACACTCAGCAAGGAGACGGAAGGGGAAGCAGTCAGGATGGAGGAGGAAGGGGAAGCAGTCAGGATGGAAGAGGAAGGGGAAGCAGTCAGGAAGGAGGCGGAAGCGAAAGCACTCAAGAAGGAGGCGCAAGCAATCAAGAGGGAGACGGAAGCGAAAGCACTCAGAAAGGAGGCGCAAGCAATCAAGAGGGAGACGGAAGGCGGAAGCATTCAGGAAGAAAGCGGAAGCATTCAGGAAGAAGGCGGAAGCATTCAGGAAGAAGGCGGAAGCATTCAGGAAGGATTTAGTGTATGTCTTTATATTACGTACATAATTAAATTACATGATTCTTACCCAATCACAGATTTTCCTCAAAATAATATCTCTCAGCCCAACAGATTATCGCAGACAAGGTGGCAGAGCTGTCGTTGGATGCAGCGAGGGAACAAAACGCAGAATATAGTATTGAGTCACTCAAGAATGAGGCGAAAGAACTCAGCAAGGAGACGGAAGGGGAAGCAG
>BDMB01000037.1:0-18933 GCA_016859785.1 Macrotyloma uniflorum
GAAGGAAGGGTTTGCAGAATTAAAGGGAGGAGTGAGAAGATAACTCGGAGAAAGAAGATAAACTCGTTTTCTACCCAATTCGGTTTTCACTGTATATTTTGTTAAATTATTTTAAAATTATTTTAATATTAATAATGGGTAATGTATGTAATCTATTATGTAAAAAAATTAATGTTATAATTGGATTAACATGGGAATTATTTTAGGAATATTAAATATAAAAAAATTTAATTTTAAAAATATTAAATGTAAAAAAAGTATAATGTTATAATTAGATTAAAGTTATGAGAATTATTTTAAAAATATTAAAATTAATTTTCTTTTTTTTCATTTTTAAGGAAAAGATAATTTTTTAATAAATAATTAATTTATTTATTAAATTATAAGAAGTTAACGTTATTTAACTTCTTTTAACGTTAATTTATTTTTTTTTAAAAGTTCTTTCTCTAACGAAATATATAGTAATTGAAAATAGTTAGATTTTGACATAAGACCCATATAGCTCAGTTATTAGAGCACTTGGTTAAATTTTTATTAGATCTAACAAAAAGTTATATATTACTTTAATCACCAAAGTGATTAAATGTGGGATTATATATTGTTTTAATCATCAAAGTGATTTATACAATGGATTGGAAGAATATTATTATAAAATTATTTTGGATGATAAATTATTAATTTTAAGGCTTGTATGATTATTCAAAGATGATCTGTTACTTATAATTAATAATATAAAAGATTATTTTCATACTTGTTAAATGTGTGTTTATTCAAAGATGTTATGCATGTCAAATAGTATGAGCTATTGTTTGGCATCATTACCAATAATATGGAATGTATTTAAATTTACCCAAAGGTGATTTTAGATACAGTATTAAAGTTAATATCCATTAAATGTTTCAAAACTTTAATGTTTGAGTATGTGTAAATTATGTAGCTATGTCTAATATGATTGCTTTGGGAAACTGTTTGATCAAGTTCAATGGTTTAAATTATGCTGATTGGCATGAAATGATCCAGTTTCAACTAGGTGTGATGGATTTAGATCTTGCATTGGTAACGGATGAAAGGCTCTCAATCCCTACTGAGATCAGTACAGAAGCAGAGAGGTCTCTGTATGATGCATGGGAAAGATCTAATCGATTGGCATTGAACTTGATGAGATTATCTATGGCTGAAAATGTTAAGCCATCTATGCCCAAAACTGATGATGCTAAGAAGTTCATGAAATTGGTCAAGGAGTTCTCCCAGTCTGACATTACTAATAAGTCAATTACGGGAAACTTGACAAGTGAACTCACAAATAAAAAGTTTGATTGGTCTCAATCAATTCATGATCATGTGACTGAAATGTCCAATCTGGCAGCAAGATTATGGTTAAGGATAAGGGTAAGACCCAATTCAAGGTTAAGGAAGGTGGAATCCGTAAGGAAAAGAAGTGTCTCTAACAAGGATGGTCACTTCAAGAAGGACTGCCCTAAAAGAAAGAAATGGTTTGAAAAGAAAGGTATATTTTATATATCTGTAAATTTTGAATCAAATCTTGTTGAAGTACCTAATAATACTTGGTGACTTGATTCTAAAGCTACTACTCATGTGTCACATATTTTGTAGGGATTCCTTTCAATCCAAACCATAAGAGGAACTGAAAAGTTTCTTTACATGGGTAACAGAATGAAGGCAAGGATAGAGGGCATTGGGACATATAGATTAATCTTGGACACTGGGTGTCATGTAGATTTGGAAGGATGTCTCTATGTACCTGGATGTGCCAGAATTTAGTTTCTATTGCAAAGTTGGATGAATTAGGATTTAATTTTAAGATTAGAAACAATGTTTTTTCTTTATTTAAAGATATGTACTGTTATGGATTTGGTACTTTAATAGATGGTTTATATTATTTCAATCTTGATATAAAGTTTATGATATCCTTGTTTAATGTTGAATGTGTTGTTGGTAGTAAGCATAATGTATATAATGATAATTCTGCTTACTTGTGGCATCAAAGACTAGGTCACATATCCAAAGAAAGGATAATGCGGTTAATGAAAAATGAAATTTTACCTAAATTGGATTTTGATGACTGGGATATATGTTTGGATTGCATTAAAGGAAAGCAAACCAAACAAATATCAAAGAATTTTGCTACAAGAAGTAATGGGCTTTTAGAATTAATACATACTGATATTTGTGGACCATTTGACGCTCCATCTTGGGGCGGTGAAAAATATTTTATCACATTTATTGATGATTTTTCATGTTATTGTTATTTATATCTCCTGCATGAAAAATCTCAATCAATAAACATCCTAAAGGTGTTTATTGATGAGGTGGAAAGGCAGTTAGATAAAAAAGTGAAAGTTATAAGATTTGATAGAGGTGGTGAATTTTATGGAAAATTTAATGAAAAAGGACAATGTCCCGGTCCATTTGCAAAGTTTCTTGAAAGTAAAGGCATATGTGCATAGTATACTATACCTGGAACACCTCAACAAAATGGTGTTGTTGAAAGGCGGAACCGTACCTTAATGGATATGGTTAGGTCTATGCTAAGCAATAGTGTTGTACATTTATCTTTGTGGATGCAAGCATTAAAGACCGCTGCATATCTACTTAACAGGGTTCCTAGTAAGGCAGTTCCTAAGACTCCTTATGAACTGTGGATAGGAAGGAAACCCAGTTTGAGACATACCCACATTTGGGGTTGTCCAGCACAAGTAAGAGTATACAATCCACATGAAAGGAAACTTGATGCAAGAACCATTAGTGGTTTCTTCATTGGTTATCCTGAAAAATCTAAGGGGTACAGATTCTATTGTCCAAATCATAGTACAAGAATGGTTGAGTCTGGTAATGCTAGATTCATTGAAAATGGCAAATTTAGTGGGAGTGAGAAATCACGGAAGGTGGATATTGAAGAAACTCATGGTGAATCTTCTTCACCTAATGTTCCTTCTCAAGATGTTGTCCCTTTGGTTGTATTACGGTCAAATAACAACAAGAGACAACAAAGTGATATCCAAAACTCACGGGATGAATATATGGCTAATGAACCGACAAATAATGTACAAGTCACTAATGAACAAGTGATAGAAGAGACACAAGAAATAGCACCAAGAAGGTCTGAAAGGCAAAAGAAGATCAGCTATTTCAAGCGATTATGTTGTGTATTCACTTGAACATGAATGTGATTTAAGCATTGATAAGGATCCAGTCTCATTTAGACAAGCCATGGAAAGTAACAATTCAGAAAAGTGGCTAGATGCTATGAAAGAAGAGTTGAAATCAATGGATGATAATAAAGTATGGGATCTAGTTTAGTTGCCTAAAGGTTCAAAAAGAATTGGTTGTAAATGGGTCTTTAAGACCAAATATGACTCAAAAGGCAATGTTGAAAGGTATAAAGCTAGATTAGTTGCCAAAGGTTTCACTCAAAAGGATGGCATTGATTACAAAGAGACCTTCTCTCCTGTTTCTAAGAAGGACTCTTTGAGAATTGTTTTGGCTTTGGTGGCTCATTATGATTTGGAGCTTCACCAAATGGATGTAAAGACCGCCTTTCTGAATGGTGAATTAGAGGAAGAAATTTATATGGATCAACCTGAAGGTTTTGTTTCCACAAGAAAGGAAAGCATGGTGTGTAAATTAAAGAAATCATTATATGGACTAAAACAAGCTTCCAGACAATGGTATCTTAAGTTTAATGATACTATTACGTCATATGGGTTTGTAGAGAACATTGTTGATCGATGTATCTACATGAAGGTCAGTGGGAGTAAGTTTGTAATTTTAGTCCTATATATTGATGATATTCTGCTTGCTACTAATGATCTTGCCATGTTACATGATGAAAAGAAGTTTCTCTCTAATAACTTTGAAACGAAAGATATGGGTGAGGCATCCTATGTGATAGGAATAGAAATATTCTGTGATAGATCACAAGGACTGTTGGAATTGTCTCAGAAATCATATATAAACAAAATATTAGAGAGATTCAGAATGGATAAGTGCTCCGCAGGGATCGTTCCAATACAGAAAGGTGACAAATTTAGTCAAATGCAATCTCCTAGAAATGACTTGGAATGAAGTGAAATGGAGTCCATTCCTTATGCATCGGTAGTTGGGAGCTTGTTGTATGCCCAAACATGTACTCGACCAGACAGTAGCTTTGTTGTAGGTATGTTGGGCCGATATCAAAGCAATCCTGGAATAGAGCATTGGAAAGCTGCAAAGAAATTCCTAAGGTATTTACAAGGCACAAAGGATTACATGCTCACGTATAGAAGATCAGATTATCTTGAAATGATTGGTTATTCAGATTTTGATTATGCTGGGTGTGTGGACTCAAGGAAATCCACATTTGGATATATATTCCTTTTGGCTGGAGGAGCAGTATCATGGAAAAGTGCAAAACAATCTGTGATTGCCACTTCTACCATGGAGGCTGAATTTGTAGCATTTTTTGAGGCTACAATTCAAGCATTATGGTTGCGGAATTATACTTCAGGATTTGGCATCATTGATAGTATAGTCAGACCACTAAGGATCTATTGTGATAATTCTGCAGTTGTTTTCTTTTCTAAGAATGACAAATACTCGAAAGGGGCAAAACATATGGATTTAAAGTATTTGTCAGTTAAAGAGGAAGTAAAGAAACAAAAGGTGTCAATTGAGTATATTGGTACAAGTCTAATGGTAGCGGATCCGTTAACTAAAGGTTTATCACCCAAAGCATTTATTGGCCATGTTGAAAGAATGGGTATTATGGATAAGTCCTTGTTAACGATGTAATTTGCTTTGTATATATATACATTATGGTTATAATGCTCGTATTGTTTGACACTTGTGAATTCAATTACAGCTATAAATTTGTTTCTTTTGTCATTCACATTTCATGGTATATATATTATAGTTATTGTGAAATGACAGGATATATCTTTGTAAAGAAAATTAAAGAATTACAGTGTTAATTAAAATTAAATTAAATTTGATGGTTGTGATACATGGAAGGAAACATGTTATTGAATAACTTACCACCGCCATGATTCAATCATTTAATTTAAGTAAAGTGACTTGATGATTTCAATGTATGGTGTGCACTTAAAAGTTTGGTATTGAATCTTCAAGTCATAACATGAGCCAAGTGGGAGAATGTTAAATTATTTTAATATTAATGATGGCTCATGTAATTTATAGAATAACTTTAATGTAAAGAAATCTAATGTGATGATTATTAGATTATAATTGGATTAAAGTTATGGGGATTATTTTAGAGATATTAAAGTTAATTCCCTCTCTTCTCTTCTCACTTCTAAAGACAGGATGGTCTTTTAATAAATAATTAATTTATTTATTAAATTATAAGAAGTTAATGTTGGAGGTTAAAGAAGTTTAATTTATTTATTTAAATTAAATAAAACTTAACGTGGGAGGTTTTGGAGGTTACCGAAATTTCTTTTTATTTATTTATTAAATAAAAATAAGTTAAAGTTATTTAACTTCTTTTAACATTAACTTATTTTCTTTTAAAAACTCTCTCTCAAACAAAACATACGTGTATTGTCTCATTTTCTG
Organism: Macrotyloma uniflorum; assembly: GCA_016859785.1. Classification (NCBI taxonomy): domain Eukaryota; kingdom Viridiplantae; phylum Streptophyta; class Magnoliopsida; order Fabales; family Fabaceae; genus Macrotyloma; species Macrotyloma uniflorum. Next base: position 5,575 of record BDMB01000037.1, read on the forward strand.
AAAATAAAAAAGAAAATACAGTGACTGAAAATAGTGACTGAAAGGTATGACAGACAATTTTCATATCATCTAGGAAAGCCATTAAAGAGAAGTAAGAGAAGGGAAAATATACTTCTTCATCAAAGGGACATTATGGATCCAGGTAAGTGCTCTAAATTAATTTTTTCTAACATATTTCGCTTATATTCTTTGCAAAAGAATTCATTTCCTCGTGCCATTTGTATTTGTATGTGAATTTTTCATGGTTTCAAAGGTTTATCAACGGTCGCTTCCCGAACAGGGCTCTCGATGAGTTCCACGATAATAGCCCTTGTTGGCGCTAAATAAAGTGTGAAATAAATAATAATATCAATCATACATATCTATTCTTAAAATAATTGTTGGAGTCATTATTAAAATGATGAAAGGTTTAAAACAAGTAAATACTTCTTCAATGATGAGAAATATATCAATGAATGACTTGATCAAAGTTTAAAGAAGAAAGAATTTTAAATGTTATCATTATATATTTATAAAGAAAAATTGTAAACATATAAAAAATATAGAAGAAAGAATTCAAAAATCAACCTTATATATGATTGAATTGTAAGTAATTAAAAAAAGATGGAAATATTTTTGTTAGTAAAATAGTAATTATAGTGAGAGTTATTTTACACTTTGAACAAGTAGTGAGTTAAAATAATTTATTTACTATTATTAATGATGATAGTTTAAAAAAAATTAAGTGTTATATGAGATGGTGATGATGATAATTTTAATACTATTTAGGATTATCATTATTATTGATATATATATATATATATATATATATATTTATGATTATCTTATATATATATAAATGTAGATATGATGGTTTCTAAAGTCAAATACGTTACTTTAGAAACTATCGTATTTACAATTAGTTTTATATGTGGGGATATAATTTGTAATATTTTTTGTGAATGAAGTATATGTAGTGAAGTTTGGATAATACTATTTTGTATGTGGACACTGTATTAAAATTTGTATCTGAGATGAATTTTTGATTGGTGGAATTGAGTTTTTGGCTGAATCTAGTCTGGTATATTAGAGACCATCACTTGAGCGATGAATTTTTCTCGAGTAACAATTCCTAGGTGTGCTTATGGTTTATTTTGGCTTGAGCGATGAGATTTTCGCTTGAACAAAAATGCACATATGCTCAATTTAACTTGAGCAACGAGTTTTTGCTTGAGCGAAAAAACCAAATCAAATTTATTTCTCTTGGAAGGATTTTGTTTGAGCGAGGCCATTTCGCTTAAGTGAAAATACTTTGTTTCTGAAAAGTTATTTTATGTTCTAAATTGAATTTGATAAAGTATATAAATGTGAAATTTTATGAAAAATTATGAGACTTATTGTATGATAAGTTGTGAGATTTTATCAAGCATACTATGAGACTGATTACATGATGAAAGGTATAAACTATATTTGTTTATGAGATGTGACTGATTACATGGAAAAGAATGAAGGTTATATGATTGTGTGGTGGGTTGTGTGTTGATAAAGAATTTTTTATGAGTATATGATGGGTTGTGTGCTAGGTTGTGTTATTAAAAGAATTCCTTTGAATTTGTGAGAAGGGTTATGTGTTGGGTTATGTGCCGATGAGATTGAATTGTGTGGTTTGATATGTGTGAGAAATAATTCTTTATCGTTTGTGTGTGAGTCAAGTAGTTATCAAATGGTACTATTTAGTATAGAATTAGTGTACATATGGAATTTTAGAGATAACAGTATGGGATATCCAAACTTTAGTGGTATCCTAGTCACGTAGACAAATGTATCATGTGTAAGAAGTCGATGGAGGTTCAACTACACTTATCATTGGATGGGTGGAACATCATACTTTGATATGTGTGTAGGAATCACCTACTTATTAGTATAGAGATAGATGAGATAATTTAAAGGTAAAAAAAAAAAACTCTTAGGATTGGTCTATGACTCAATAACTAGAAAGTATGAGTAGGTTTCATTCTTAAAGGTAAAGAATTTCATATATTTTTTAGAAGAATTTGTCTAGTATTCTTAAGTGAATGTAAATGATTGAATATGATGCTTGTGTGTGAGTGAGAACTTCACTTTGATGATTTGAGTAATTTGAGCATGATTAGATGAATAATTATATTGACGAGAATATAATTAAAAATTTTAGTATGTTTTGTTTTTTTATATTAGCCTACCCTTTTTGTGTTGTACTTGTTGATTTGTTGTTATTGTGAATATTGTATATTAACACAGGAACAAATAACATTGTATGTAAAGCTTATCAGTAGACTTCAATGATGTTGAGAGGAAAATTTTATTTGTATTGAGAAATATCCAGAGTTGTGTAAGAATAGTATAAAGTTATTGGATATTGTAATAGACTTAGTCGAGATAATGTGAAGATTGCATGTGCTGGTTCATTTTGTGTTTCTATTGTCTTTGTGCTTAATTGGTAATATTTTGGTGAGATAAAATTTCTTTATGGTTAAAGATTTACAATAGTAGGTTCGTTACATTATCTTACTACCTAACAATACCTCATTTTACATATGAAACTAATACCATGCTTCCAAAAGAAGTTCATCTTCTTATAGGACGAATTTTTTTCTCTCTATAATAGCATCCAAGAATGACATATGGCAAATCTTGACACCATTAATGAACTACTAGATAATGCTCATATCAAAGTAGAGGCTACAAAGCGATAGTGTGAACTTAAACATATAACTCGAGTACACCTTCGCCTCTTCATAGAGACAGATGTAGTCTTAAAACGTGCACAACCCAATTGAATCATAAGAAAATTGTCACCCAAATGGGTTGTACCATATCTCATCAAGGAAGTCATCTACATTAGAGCTTATCATCTTGAAATCTTGGATGGAAGGCTATTAAGTGGTAAAATTTGAATAAAGTATAGATTTTTGTTGGGCACTTAACTATTTATTTCTCCATAAAAGAGCATTGATAACATCTCCCAATGGAAAAATCTTGTTTTTACCTTTGTGTAGGAGTAGGTATAAAAAACAAAAAGAAAAAGTATTGAATCAAATGAAAAATGAGCTAAAAGTTGGAAAAAATGGAAAAACGTAGGAGCCAAACAACTAAAATAGGACAATAGTAAATAAGTTTTTCGTTCATGTGATGTTTTGTCGCTTGAACGAAAATTTGGTAGAAAAGAAACTTAGTTGCAGTATCATTTTTGCTTGAGTGACTATTGCTGGCTCGAGTAATAGTCTCACTAGAGAAAAAGGCTGGATGTGGTGCAAATTTCGTTCAAGCAACCCCAACTCGCGCAAACGAAAATATTTGATAAAAAATGAATTTTTCTATTTCTTTTCGAGATTCACCGTCAAAAGGGAGATCCAATCTAATTTTCATCATTTTAAAGACCGAAAATAGGGTGTCGGGTATTGGGTGTGATTTTAGAAGTGAAAATTTTCTCATACGAGATAGGGAGAATATTCGAGATAAACTAAAAAGGAAATTTTACGATGGTTACATTTGAAGAGAAAAGACAGGCATAAAAGATAGACACTTTCTGATGGTCAGCTTCCATCTTTTGATGCAACTCCTCGCACTCGGCCACGCGAACATTCAGTAGTGTGTTGCTCTCTAAGACCTTCGAGAGAGACCCTTCAGTTTTAGTCAATCGCTCCTAAAGACAACCTAACTTGGTAGCACTTGTTGGCCGTTGGGCTAATCTTTAGCCACAATAATTGCCCTCGCTTGGAGTTCCCACAAAGATAACTCAAAATCTGCATCATTTGATTCCTTAAGGACTCCTCCTCGCCAGGACTTAAAACAAAGCGCAAACAATTGTTCATCGCCAAGTCAGCCAACAAGAATTGCAACATGAATTCAGAGGAAGTTCTCGACTCAAAGACTTGAGATTGTCTCAAAGGACTATTATGACGAGACACTTTTGTTTTTTCCTCCTCCCTTGAACACTCGAAGGTTGACCCTATTGTTCAGTAGGGGGCAACGACGCCTTGGCACCTACGGTACGAGTTCCTCCTAAAACTTCTTAAAAATGTTCCTCGGCATTTGGAGGATAGCTTGAAGAGCACCTACAAAAGCAACACAATTTAGCGCAAGTCAAGAACTTAGGAAAATGTCAATAATCACAAGAATAGAGCATACCATCAACATCGACAGGATGAGATGAGTCAACAACATCACAAATAAATGACCTGGTTGGCATCCGGCGAGGGAGTCGCTCAAGGATGTTCAACACCCACACGTTGTTTGCCGACATTTCACTCCTCGACCAGCATTGGTACCTTTGAGGCACCCTAGTCCAGTAAAAAGGAAATTTGGGCTTATCGCTAGAAAAAAAATAAATCCCTCCCAGTAGCCTGAACTTCAACTTTAAAAAATCAAATTTTGAAGTTTTTATAACTAGCCGTAAAAGGGTGAAAAAGAGCCCTTGATGTTGGCCTACTAAGGAAATTCAGTAGGTCAAATCCACCCCTCAAGTGTAGCAAAAATGAAGAAAAATAGCAAGTATGGGAATTATCCCAAGATATTTACACAATTAGCGAAAAGCTTGAACAAAAGTCAAGCTGCTGGGTAGGAGTTACATTGAGCACACACAAAATGCCTATGATAAAATCATTGAAGGGTAACTCTACATGTAAGTCTGCAAACAAACAAGCATACATGTAGAAGAATGTCTCCTCAGATCTCTTAGGCCCGTCATAGACTCGATATTAACACCTTTTGACTCCCATAATACCCATCTTGGTGTCGTCACCGAGAATGGGCACCCCTTCCAAAAGCTCTTTTAACTCCTTAGACTGACCAAACCTAGACGCATATTACAATATCATACTATTCACCCACTCATAACCTTCCAGGTAGGGAGGTCCAACCACTCCCACTCCCTTACTTCCCCACCATCGATCATTGATCCCTCCACATCTACTGGTTCATTCTCGGAACCTTCTCAGACAACCTAGGTAGAGTTGGATGGGTCATATCCTTGAGAGCCCCCACTAGAAATACTCTCGGTGGCACTCGAGCTGGGTGGTTGCCACAAATCCAACCTCTCGAATGACACAATAACACAATTTGAAGAAGAAGTCATACCAAAATATAACACTCACAAAGGAGAAAGAGAGAGCTGGCTAACAGAAAGAAGATTGCACAAGAGAAGCAACAAAGGAGAAACAGCCAAGCAACCCATTTTTATAAACTATTGGGGAAGATTCTAGAAAAAGTTCTAGCTCAACATTAAATGCGTCTTTGCAACTTCCTCACATGAGGTTACAAGACGCAACCCAAAACGACTCTACAACTTCCCCTTCCCCTACGAACTAACAGGCTTTCATCAAAATGTGGTATGAGAAAACGGCTCACTTCATCATTACTCTTAAACCCCAAAATGCATGACTTATCCACTACTTGGAAGATTCTCCTACCAAGTCATCCAATTGATAACTAACTCAAAATTCAAATTTCAGATTGGAACGTGGGAGGTTGGAAGGGTAAACAATCATTTAGGCACGAACTCAATTCTAAAGGAAATGAAATTCAGCCGAGAATCGAGAACCCCATGACAGGGACCATTTAGTAGTTTTAGTTCTACGACCTTTATGACATGGGGGCCCTGTGTACTAGATATTCCGCGACTAGGATCCTCATAGGCCGAAATGTCCTCAGCCTTCACTTGAAGGTAAGAAAATAAGGAATTCCACCATATCTGGGTCGAATCTGGTATATTAGAGATTCACCCCGAATATTCGCTAAGGAATATGCTACCTCGGCAAATCTCAAAAATATCAGGCTCAAATATGTTATTATTGGAGATTTGTTCCTAACCTAGAAAAGGAATAAACGATCAAGTGGATCTCATGGTTAAAGTCCACAAAGGTAATTTTATGTTATTCTACATTATAAATAGATGTGTTTAGGCAAGGTAATTTATTCACTCAAAAACCCTAATTCTAAACCTTGCCTACACTATATTGATTTGAGCATTAGAGTATAAATATAGATATCCCCTTACATGGTTCAGAAAGAGATAAAGAATAGTCGAGAAGGAAAAAAAGAAAAAACTGATTTGAGGTAGATCATGTAAAATATGTAGAAATGATGAAATACAATTAGAGAGTAAAAAATAAATAAGAATATTTTTATAATTTAATTATTTGCAATTTCATTTTTGTTTATTGATGAGGTGAAAGAAAAAGAAATAGAGAAACTATTATTTATTTGTTTGTTTTTTTTAAGCATTTTTTCTGTAAATATTTTATTATTTTCCTTAATTGGTTTGTGTTTATTTTTTATAAAATAATTAAATTTTTATTTTTTTTGTATTTATCTAATTTTCTGATTTTATATATAAAAAATTTAGTTTATTTTAATAAGTAAACTTTATATATTTTTAAATGAAGATATTTAAAAAGAAATACTTATTTTAAATTTAAATAAACCCACTCGTTTCTTTTATAATTCTCTATATATTTTTCAGTTCTTTTTTTAAATTAAATAATTTTTATCATAAATAAATAAATATAAATTATATGTAAAAAGTAATATAGTGAAAGTTAAGATCTTATTTTTAATTTCTTAACTTATGTAGTTTTTTGTAAAACCTTTTTTAAAAATAATAAACAAATTATGAACATAATATTTTGTATTTAGCATAAAAAAAATTTTAAATTATTCTTTTATCGGTCTAAATAATATTATATTTTCATTTTTATCTCTTTTTTCCAAGATTTTACCTGTGTTTCCCCATTAAATAATTTTGTTATTGGGCTTTTATAGGTTATTCTGTACTGTGGGCCTATGTAGTGTTCACAAATTGATACACTAAAAAACACTAGAACCTTCCGAGGGTGAAGCGTGAAAATTCGGGAAGTTTGTGGAATCATCTGAAACTGGAGGGAAAAGAATGGATTTTCTGGAATATATTATTACATCATGCTTTTCAGTTCCTGTAAATATGGTGGCATCAGTTGCTGAAGCATCATCAAACAAGAAAAGAAAAGAGTTACTTGTTTACGATACGATCTTCTGCCAAAGTTTGAAATCTCTGTCTGTCTGCTAAGTATTATAAAGATGTCGCTAATTCCAAGTTTCTTCGGTGGTCGAAGGAGTAATCCTTTGTCTTTGGACGTATGGGATCCCTTCAAGGATTTTCCTTTCCCCAATTCTCTTTCTGCTTCATCTCCTGAATTTTCTCGGGAAAATTCTGCATTTGTGAGCACCCATGTGGATTGGAAGGAAACCCCAGAGGCACACGTGTTCAAGGCTGATATTCCGGGGCTGAAGAAGGAGGAAGTGAAGGTAGAGATTGAAGATGCCAAGATTCTTCAGATAAGCGGAGAGAGGAACGTGGAGAAGGAAGATAAGAACGACAAATGGAATAGAGTGGAGCGTAGCAGTGGGAAGTTCATGAGGAGGTTCAGATTGCCTGAGAATGCAAAAGTAGAGCAAGTCAAGGCTTCTATGGAAAATGGGGTTCTCACCGTCACTCTTCCCAAGGAAGAGGTTAAGAAGCCTGATGTTAAACCCATTCAGATTTCTGGTTAAGAAATCTTACATTCTTCAAAATCCCTGTTTTGTTTTGCTGAACATCTTGATCTTGTGTGTGATTGGTGAAATAAAGATACCGTAAATTCAACTAATTTCTCTGCCTGTTGTGAAATAAAATTTCAATTTTATAATTCTAAACAGTATGTCAGAATTTCTTTAAATCATGAGAATTTAATAACAGCAACCTCCGGCATTAAATTATTGTCCTATTTAGTGTGGAGCAACATGAACAGTAGTAGGTAACCTTCAAAAACTAAGATGAAATCTTGAAGGAAGGGTTTTGTAGAATTAAAGGGAGGAGTGAGAAGAAAAGTCGGAGAAAGAACATAAACTCGTTTTCTAGCCGATTCGGTTAACATTATCAAACTTGATTATCATCTAGGTGGTTTGCATTGCAAGAACGGCAAGATTAAAAAGGGATCTCTATCAAGATTATCATCTAAGTGGTTTGCATTGCAAGAACGGCAAGATTAAAAAGGGATGAACAGAAGAGAAGAAAAGAGAAACTGAGGAGAAAGAACATTGCATATTAAAATAAAGTGAAGATATGCAAAATAAAGTGAAGAGACAAAAATAATGAAGTTTGATATAGTGAAAGAGATTATTAGTCTATCACAAATGTATGAAGATTTAAATATTTGTTAGAAGATATACTCATATTTAGTACAAAATTTAATAATATCGAATAAGATTATCTTTAAAGATAACGAAAGTGAAAAGATAAAATATTATTTAACTATTTTAATTATATAAAAATTTGTAAATGTGATACATTTTATATGAATTTCAAACTCAACATTTAAATTAATAAAATTTATTTCTAATAAAAAATTAATTAAGATATTATTTAATTAAATTTTAAATTTATACGAACCTTTAATAACTTTATCTTTACAAATTTTATTTGTTAAAAAAAATAGTATAAAGTACTTTGGTTATGAAAGAATAATTCTTTTTTAGTATGAAAGAATAATTCTTTTTTAGTATGAAAGAATAATTTCTTTTTGAGCATAAAAGAATAATTTCTTAAAGAATAATTTCTTTTTGAACATGAAAGAATAATTTCTTTTTGAACATGAAAGAATAATTTTTCTTTAACTATGAAAGAATAATTCATGAATAAACAATCTCTGCTGTTTAACCATGAAAGAATAATTCCTCTTTAACAATGTGAATTGCTGTGTTGCCTATTCTATTTTATGAAAATATGAAATACTTTGGTCATGAAAGAATAATTCCTCTTTGAGCATGAAAGAATAATTCTTTTTTAAGCATGAAAGAAAAAATGATTTTGGAGGTAAGCCTTGATCATTGTATCATTAAAGAGAGGTGGGCAAATCACCTAAAGATGACAATGGACAAAAAAAAAATAAAAATATTGAGATGCCTTCGAGATGAGTCAACCACATGACAACCATGAAATTCCAATCCTTCGCTACTTCAAAACAATATCTGTAGGTAATATTACCACTTTAGCAAGGAAATGGTTCTCGAGGGAAGCAATGAGCTACCATGTAATTCTTTGATTAGAAATACACAATTCATCGATCTCCTCTTAGATGCGAACTTGGAGGATGTTGAACTCCACAAATACGATTCACTTAATGTTTCCATTATAATGATAGGTCGTAATGTTGATCGAGTTTTGGTATACTATAGCAAAGCCCTTTGATGGAAATACTAGTTGATTTCTTAGGTGAACAAGTTTCTTGAAAAAATCTCACAGAAATAAGGACAAATTATAATATATAAGTGAAGTGTAAACCTCATCTTCTGAATCGATTTTGGGGGTGAGTTAGGCACCATAATCACTTTCTACATGATATTAGAGCTAGGTTAACAAGATTGTTGGATCTAAATTCGGCCACTTGTTAATATACTGAACCTTGGTTGGCAGATTGTTGAGCCTATATTAAGCCACTTGTTAATAGATTATGGTCCCCTTCTACATGGTTTGAGGAGTCCAGATTGTTAGATTGGGTCACTTGTTAACGGGTCACGTTCGAGTTAAGAATGACTCTTCGACATGAGAGGAGGGTGTTGGGGAAATCCTACATTGACTAAAAATGAGGCCGAACTATAGTATATATGTGAGATGTAAACCTCTCCTTCTGAATCGATTTTGGGGGTAAGTTAGGCACCATAAACACTTTCTATATGGAATTTAGAACCATGTCTGAGATAGGAGAATGTGCCAAGACCATTGTCATTAGGCACCTCGTGGAAAATGCTTCATCAACATACAAGGTGTTGTAATGTTCTCAACACTTCACCTCAAAGTAAAGTATCTAATCTAAAATGGTAAGATAAGCATCCTTCGAGTCAACCAAGAAATGCTAGAAAATGCTATGAGGAAAGTTTGAAAATCTGTCATGTTTATAATTAGCTGCCCTAGAGTCAACAAATCAACTCTCTAGAATTAGACTTGCACATTACGTTTGTGACATCCATTCTCAGCCTCTTGATGACCTAAAAGTTTATCAATGCACTTCACATCAAGGAAATACAATAAATATCCTATATGACTATCCAACATAGTAATGGTCATAAAACCATTAGGAAAATGGAGAATATGCATCGATTTCACAAACTTAAACAGTAGATATCACCTTGGGATGTGAATTATTAAGCTTCATGGACTCTTATTCGGGATACAATCAAATTCATATGCACCTATAAGATAAGACAAGAAAACATTCATGGTCAAAACTTTCAATTATTGTTATTAAGTCATGTCGGCCTTAAAAATGCGGACACCACCTACTAAAGACACATGGATAAAGTCCTACAAAACATGATTAGAAAGATCAAGGTCTATGTAGATGACATGGTCATCAAGTCAGCCAAAGGAACCAATCACTACACCGACTTACAAGAGTTATTCACTACAATAAATAGGTACCAATTAAAGTTTAACCTTGACAAATGTGTTTTTTGTGTTAATGCAGGAAAGTTTTTAGGTTTCATGCTTACACAACATGAGATCAAGGAAAATTCAGACAAATATTCAATCATCCTCAACATGTGAAGCCCAACCAATACTAAGGAAGTACAATAGCTTACTAGGTTAAGAAGTCCAACCTCACATGGCATCGCCTGGAGCGTAGCAGTTTCATGAGGAGGTTCAGATTGACTAAGAATGCAAAGGTAGACCAAGTCAAGGCTCCTATAGAAAAATGGGTTCTCATTGTCACTGTTCCCAAGGAAGAGGTTAAGAAGTCTGATATTAAACCCATTCAGATTTCTGGTTAAGAAATGTTACATTCTTCAAAATCGTTGTTTTCCTTAATTGAAAATCTTGTGTGTGATTGATGAAACGAAGATATTGTAAATTCAACTAATTTCTCTGGTTGTTGTGAAATAAAATTTCAATTTTGTAATTCTAAAGAGTATGTCAGAATTTCTTTATATCATGAGAATTTAAGTGCAAATTATGATAACAACAATCTTAAAAAATTAAGGTGAACTCTTAAAAGAAGGGTTAGCATAATTAAAGGGAGGAGGGAGAAGAAAACTCGGAGAAAGAAGGTAAACTCTTTTTTCTACCCAATTCGGTTAACATTTTCAAACATTTGTTTAATGTTTCCATTTTGTGTGTACGAACGAGTGTGAAACAACGTTTATGGCTCTCAAAGATTTTTTTTTCAATCCATTGATCGTATCCAAACCGATTCTCTTGATCATCCCGATACAAATGTATCTTATAGTTACCAAATATGTCATTAACTTGACATTAGTACATGATTCATGAAGATGGTGGAAGTAAAATCACAATTTAATTTGTGAGTCAAGTGCTATAAGGGCTAGAAACTAGTTAAAAAAAAAAAAAAAAAGTCAACATTAGCAGTTGTCGTGATTGCCCCCTATTTCCACCATTACTTTCAAAGCCACATGGTGATAGTCAAGATCGATTTAGCCATACGGTAAGTGTTAAAAAACCAAATCTTGTAGGATGAATGGTAAAATGCTCTATCAAGTTGTCAAAATACGTCATACAATATGAAACAAAGGGACTAATCCAAGCTTAAGCATTATCGGATTTAATAGTAGAACCCACCCACCCATCATTAGAACCATCGGACTCTACCCAATAGGTCTTGTCATAAGAAGACAAAGCATCTAATCTTTAAGGAAGCGGAGCAGGCATCATCTCAGAAGGTTCAAATGGTCTCCTAATCGAATAATCCCTAAAATTTACATTTAAAACCAACAACAATAAGGTAGTCATCGAGATAGGTATATAGCAATTAACAATACGAAGAAATTCTCAACTAATTACAGGTCAAGTTTGTGAAAATGTTCAAGCAGGGAACCTCATTTAGTCCAATATTTGGCGAAAGTAAGAACGATTTCATCCATGTTTGATATTTTGTCTTACATATGTAACAAACTATATTTTAAATAATTAAATTTTAAATAAATTATTCAATTAATCTCATAAATAAGAAAATTTAATTAGGTTTAAAATTTTATCAAAAATATTTTCTTATGAATCAGTAACTCCATGTTTTTGAAATGTATGCACAAGTCGTAGAGCTAGTTCCAACAAAGGATTATAATCACATTTTGTCGATTTTGAATCTTTATAGATGATACAAGTCTGATAAAATATGTCTTAAATGCCTAATATTTCCAGTATTAAGACATTCATATGTTTCTTTACATAAACAAAATTTAATTGCTTTTAAAATTTAAATAAAAAAAAAAAGAGAGAAGAAAAAAAATGAGCTTAGAGCCAAATACAAAGAATATTAAAAATAATAATAATATTATTTAATTAATTATTAATTAAAAAAAAAGAGATGGGTTCTTAATGAAGAAGTCTCTCTCCCCATTAGGGGTGTTCAGAACCGAACCGATCCAAAAAAACCGAAGATCGATTAAAACCGCAAACTTTTAGATTATTTTGAATTTTTTTTTTTTAAAATCGCACGCAGTTTGACATTTCAGAATTGATCCAAACTAAACCAAACCACAATACTTTATTAAAATAACATTATATTTTAAATTTTACTTTTTAAAAAAATCTAATATTTTCTATTACAACATTGGTTTTAACACCCATTTTCTTGAGAAATCTCAGCATTATGATTTCATTATCACATCATCAACCTTTATTTCAATTCATTTTCACCACCACATTCTCACATTCTATTTAAATCATTACATATTCTCACCTTCTATTTAAACTTTTCATTCCAAGTGATATGATTATCTTAATTTGATTTACTTTTTATTTGTTCCTATTTTATCTTTTATATAATTTTGTACTTATTTTTTTTCTTATTATGTATTTTAATATTCATTGGGTAAATGTTCTATTATTTCTCTATTTTGATTTGAGATTCAAGTTCATTTTAATTAATTTTATTTTTATTTTATTTTTTATATTTTTACATAGTTAAGATTTTTCTTTATAGTAGTGTTCATCCAGGTCTCTAAATGATTCAAATTTTGTTGATGAAGGAATAGTGAGAGATATAAGAATTTTAGTATTCTATCTTAAAATAATATATGATTTTAATTTTTAATAACACTAGAAATTTAAGTAATGAAATAACAACTTTAAAAGTTTTTAAACTACTAAAATTACTTGACTTACACTCATTATATAATATTATTATTCTCGGTTTGCAATCTTTTGTTTTTTTTCCTACTAAAATCATTCATAAACTAATGTTATACTTATATAACATCTAGTAATAGTTTATTATTTAATATATTTTTTAACTTCTAAATAACATATTTTCTATAATTATATTTTAATTTTAAAAATAAAAATAAGTTCACCTTTAATAAATAAAATAA